>PISX010006112.1:0-100650 GCA_004024625.1 Mellivora capensis
AAAGATTTTATTTATTTATTTGTCAGAGAGAGAGAGTGAGAGAGCGAACACAGGCAGGCAGAGTGGCAGGCAGAAGCAGAGGGAGAAGCAGGCTCCCTGCCAAGCAAGGAGCCCGATGCGGGACTCGATCCCAGGACGCTGGGATCATGACCTGAGCCGAAGGCAGCCGCTTAACCAACTGAGCCACCCAGGCGTCCCTCACATTCTTTTTTAAAAAAATATTTTATTTGTTTATTTATTTTAGAGCATACACCTGTGCCCATGCATCTGGGGAGGGATAAGAGGGAAGGGAGAGTAAGAGGGGAAAGATTCCCAAACAGACTGCACCAAGCTGGGAGCCTGACATAGCTCGTTCCCTTGACCCTGAGATCACGACTAGAGTGGAAACCAAGAGTCAGAAGCTCAACTGACTGAGCCACCCAGGTGTCCCTGTTTCACATTCTTACTAGGAAGTAGAAATTGTGAGACTGGATAAAAAAGGAAAATGAAATATGTATGTACAAGAAACCTACTTTAAGTATAATATTAAAATGTATATAGGAAAATGCTAATCAGCATATGAAATGTTATTTTTATTATGTTTATTTTATTATGTTGATATTAAATGAAGTAGACTTCTGGAGAAGGAATATTATTTAGGCCAAATGGAGACATTTTGTGATGAACATGGCAACTCATCCCAGTCATCACAAAGACATAGTATCATAAATATGCACATATCTAATAAGAGAGTTTGAAAGTATATGAAACAAAACCTGATAGAACTGATATGAAAAATGATATGGTAATATCATTTGAAGGGTAAAAAATGATATGACAAATCCACAGTGGTAATCGGAGATTACAGCATTCCTTTCTAATAGTAAATGTTTAGAACAACAGCAAATATGAACAACATATCAACCAATTTGACCTATTTGAAGTGTTGTAGACTCCTCATAACCACAGCAAAATACAAATTCTTTTCATGTGCAGTTGGTACATTCATTAAGGCAGAAAATATACTCAGCCATAAAACAACTCACTAAAAGTTTATAAAAATCATGTGACATGTGTTCTCTGATAATAGTGGAATTAATAGAAATCAAGAGTCTGGAAAATCCTGATATATTTGGAAATTAAACAACTTTTCTAAATAAACCATAGGTCAAAGAAGGAACCACAAAAGAAATTAGAAAATATGTTGAACTGAATTAAGATGGAAACATGGCATATCAACATTTGTTTGATGCTGACAGAGTGGTACTGAGAGGGAAATTTGTAGTTCAAGTGCTTAATTACAAAAGAAGAAAGTTCTAGAAGCAATGTTCAGCCCTTCTACTAAGAAATAGGAAAAGTGTCCCCTCCCCTCCTTCCACTTACAGCAACAGGATTTACCTTCACTCCTAAAACAGCTAAATAAACCACCCAAAAGGCTTAGAAGGAATAGGACACTATTAGGAATAGTGTCTGTGCTCACATGCTGAATTGGAAAACCTCAAGGCTTTTGCATTGGTATCAGGGAATAATTAGCATTAGATTAAATACTACTTGGATGATACTCACTGACATCTTAATGGCAAGACCCAAGCACATTGAACTGTTTCCAAGTTACTTACCTGTATTTTAGAACAAAGCCCAAGAATATTTATAGGAATAAAAAAGTATTCATTGCCCATCAAAGCAAAATTCACAATGACTGGCATCAAATAAAAATTGCCAGGCATTCAAAGATGCAGAAAAACCTGGCCCATAATGAGGAGAGTAATTAAAAACAACTCAGAACTGACATAGATTTTGGAATTAGCAGGTATGGACGTTAAAATGGTTTTTTAACTCTCTTACACTTACATTTAAAAGAGAGCGGAAAAGGGTAAAAAATGTGAGCAGGCTTGTGGTTGCCTGTGGTGGCAGAGTTCAATAAACTGGGGTTAATACAAGATGATATATGAGAATGATAATGTGAAAGAGGCCATAAGAAGGGTTCTTGGGAACCTTTATAAAGACAGGATGTTTCGCATTAAGAGAGTACTAGGCCTGACTATGAGGCAGCGGATTTTGCCTAAAGAGCAGTGGACAGAATATGAAGAGGATAAATTCTACCTTGGACCATATCTGAGAGAAGTTATTTGGGGAAGAAAGAGATGGGCAAAGAAATAATCATGGAATTGAAATCTGTGGTAGCAGCAGTCCTACAAATATTTTTAAGAAGTTGAGTAAACATGAAATGTACAATTTAGAACTATTTAAGCTGCAAAAATATTACCTTAAATAAAAGTCTATTGTAATTATAAAAAATATAAAAATAAAAAAGAGGAAAGATTTAAAGTAAGTCATTGGAAATATTAAAATGACCCAAACTGAGTGTCTAGAGATGAAGACCATGATGTCTGAGATGAAAAATTTTACCAGATGGGATTAACAGATTAGACAGTGAAGAAGAAAAGATTAGTAAATTTGAAGACATCACAATAGAAGCCACTTTAGAAAAGAGTGGCAGTTTCCTACAAAGTTATTATACAATGGCCTTTCCTCTTCTAGGTATTTACCCAAGAGAAATGAAAGCATGTCTATCAAAACTATATACACTGTTGTTTATGGCAATTTATTTGTAAAAGCACCAAACGTAGATAACCCCAAATACCCATAAACCAGTGGATGGATAAACACATTGTTGTATATCTATATAATGTAATACTACTTAGTGATAAGAGTCTTGTTACACACAACAATGTGAGAGAATCTCGGACTTTTTTGAGTGAAAGAAGCCAGATTTTAAAAGTATATAATGCAATTCCATTTATATAACATCTTAGATAATGCTAACTAAACCATAGTTATAGAAATTAAATCAGCAGTTCTCTGGGGATGAAGTAAGGAAAGTATAGAGGAATTACCAAGGGGCATAAAAAACCTTGGCGGGGGTGATGGATAAATTTTACAACCTTTTTTTTTTTTTTTAAGATTTTATTTACTTATTTGAGAGAGAGGCAGTGAGAGAGAGCATGAGCGAGGAGAAAGTCAGAGGAAGAAGCAGACTCCCCGTGGAGCTGGGAGCCCGATGCGGGACTCGATCCCGGGACTCCGGGATCATAACCTGAGCCGAAGGCAGTCGTCCAACCAACTGAGCCACCCAGGCGTCCCGCTTTTTTTTTTTTTAAGATTTTATTTATTTGACTGAGAGAGACATAGCCAGAGAGGGAACACAAGCAAGGGCAGTGGGAGAGGGAGAAGCAGGCTTCCAGGTGAGCAGGGAGCCTGATGCAGGGCTCGATCCAAGCCGAAGGCAGAGGCTTAACAACAGAGCCACCCAGGTGCCCCTAAATTTATAATCTTGATTATGATGAATTTTATTTTTTGGATATATTTGTCAAAACTTATGAGATTGTAGATTTTAAATATGTGCAGTTTATTTCCTGTCAATTATAATAAAGGTATTAATTTTTGCTTAAAAAGAGCAAATAAGGGGCGCCTGGGTGGCTCAGTGGGTTAAAGCCTCTGCCTTCAGCTCAGGTCATGATCCCAGGGTCCTGGGCATCGGGCTTTCTGCTCAACCGGGAGCCTGTTTCTTCCTCTCTCTCTGTCTCTCTCTCTGCCTGCCTCTCTGCCTACTTGTGATCTCTATCTGTCAAATAAATAAAAAAAAAAATCTTAAAAAGAAAAAGCAAATAAAATTCCAAAGTAACTATAGAAGGAAGCAAATTATGTATGTGTATACACACAAGCAGAAATCTATAAAGCAGAAAATGTATAAATAGTAGAGAAATTGAACAAAATAAATAAAACTTACAGCTTTTTTTTGAGAAGATGAATAAAATTGATAATTCACTTGCTACTGTGAATAAGAACAAAAGAAAGCAAGCACAAGTTATTCATATTGGAAATGAAAGGAACCTATAGACATTAAATGGGCTATAAGGTAACATCAAGAACAAATTTATGCCAGTAAATTTAAAAGATACATCAAACTTTAAGTAGCTATAAAGATTATTTTAGAGGTACAAAATATAGCCAACAGAAGAAAAAATAAAAAGTCCGAGTAGGTATGTATCCAATATATAAATTGAGTTGATAATCAAAAACATTTCCCAAAAGCAAACCCAGCATTATATGTCTTCACTGGTAAAGTCTATCTAATATTAAAGGAAGAAATACTAGCAATCATTCATAAATAGAGAAAGGAAAAAGTATTTCTTAATTCATTTCATGAAATCATCATTACTCTTAATACTAAAACCAGGCAAAGACATTACAGGAAAAGAAAGCTATAGACCAATATTTCTTAAAATTATAGAGGCAGAAAAGTTCTTTACAAAATATTTGCAGGTTGGGGTGCCTGGATGGCTCACTTGGTTAAGGTCCGACTCTTGATTTTGGCTCAGGTCATGATCTCAGTTTCATGAGATCAAGCCCCAAGTCGGGCTCTGTGCTCAGCATGGGGCTTGCTTGTCTTTCTCCCTCTGCCCCTGAACCCACTCTTGAGCTCTCTTACTCACATGCTCTCAAATAAATAAATAAAATCTTTAAAAAAATATTTGCAAGTTAAATTTAGTAAAATACAATAAAATACATACATATGTATATAATATACCTCATGGTCAAGTGAGTTTATCCAGGAATGCAAAGCTTGCTTAATAGCTTATAATTTATTTTTGTAATTCACCATATTAGAATAATAAGTGAGAAAATTCATCTGATCATTTCAGTAGGTGGAAGAAAAAGCACTCAACACCCATTCATGTTGAAAAATTAAAAAAAAAAAAACCAAAAACTAACAACTAGTAAGAATAGAGGGAAACTTTGTCAACCTCATAAAACACATTGCTGAAGAACATACAACTAATGTAATACTTGATAATTAAAGACCAAATTCTTCCCTCCTAAGATTAAGAACAATGCAAGGTCCACTTGTAACACATCTCTTCAGTGCTTTATAGAAGATATGCATTATCCATGAAGCACACAAAAAGATGATCAGTGTCATTAGTTATTATTAATCATCAGGGAATATAAATTAAAGCCACATTTAGAAACCATAGCCACCGGAATGGCTAAAATTAAAAGGACAGAAAATTCTTTTTGTTGATAGTGATATGCAGCCATTGGAACTTTGGTGGAATTCATAATGGTATAATCACTTGGGAAAACAGTTTGGCAGTTTTAAAAATAAAGTTAATCATACAGTCTAGCAATTCCGTTCTTAGGTATTTGTTCAAGAGAAATCAACACATATTTACAAAAGGGTTTACACAATGTTCATCGTAGCTTTATTTGCACTAGGGAAAAAATATAAACACTGCAGATGTTCATCAGCTGGAGAATGTATAAACAAATACTGCAATATCCATATGTATTTTATTTGTTGCTGTGTAACAAATGACTCAAAATTTAGCTGGTTAAGAAAATTTGTTATCTCACCATTTGTGTAGATAAGGAATCCAGGCGTGGCTTAGCTAGGCTGCAATCAGTATGTCATCTCAAGGCTCATCTCAGGGAAGTATAAACTTTTGAGATCACTGATGTGGTTGTTGACAGATTCATTTCCATGTGGGCTATTGAGCCAAGAGACTCAGCTCTTCACTCAGTCTTGGTTGGAGGCTGCCCTCTGTTCCTTACTATGTTTGCCTCTCTCTATACCAGTTTGCTTTCATCAGAGAGAACAAGTAAAGGGCAAGAGAGAGTGTGTAGCAAGATGGAGACCATAGTCTTAAAACCTGTCTCAGTAGTTACATCCCATCACCATTATTATATTTGCTTCATTGAAGTAACTTGATACAGCTCACACTCATTGGAGAGGGAATTACAAAGGGCATGAATACCATAAGGGTGGGGAGCATTGGAAGCCATTTCAGAAGCTGCCTACCTTACAATGTAATGAAATATTACTAAATAGTGAAAAATAAACTTATTGGTACACACAACAGTGTAGCTGAATGTCAAAAACATTAAGTAGAACAAAAGAACCCAGACAAAAGATAACAGAACTAATCTTTAGAGTGAGAAGAAAGGTCAGTGATTGGGTGGGAGAAGGTTTTTGTTTTAAAGACGTATGAGTATCTTTTTGTGATATAGGAAATGTCCTTTATCCTAATTGTGGTAGTGGTTACAGTGGTGTATATATTGTCAAAATTCATGAGTGAATTTTGTTATATGTATATCATATATATGTATATGTATACATATATATGTATATCATAATCTGAGTTGGGTTTTTTTTGAAAGTATGCTACTGGATTCAATGGACTCTTTTACAAAAGTCTTTGCAGTTTTACTGAGATATAATTGATATGCAGCACTGTACACTTTTGAAGTATATAGCGTAATGACTTGCATATATCGTAAAGTGATTACCACAGTAAGTTTAATTAACATCCATCATCTTATGTAAATACACAAAAAAGGGGGGGTTCCTCCCTGTACTGGGAACTCCAAGGATTTACTCTCTTAACAATGGCATTTATTTGTTTGTTTGTTTGTTTATTTATTTTTAATTCCCAAAGATTTAATGTTAACAAAAATAATGATTTGTGGGGCGCCTGGGTGGCTCAGTGGGTTAAGCCTCTGCCTTCAGCTCAGGTCATGATCTCAGGGTCCTGGGATCGAGCCCCGCATCAGGCTCTCTGCTCAGCAGGGAGCCAGCTTCCTCCTCTCTCTCTGCCTGTCTTTCTGCCTGCTGGTGAACTCTGTCAAATAAATTAATTAAAACAATGATTTGTTTTCTACCATTTTCTTTTAGGATGAAAACAAAAATCACTGAACAAAAAATAGTTTTCCATTATCCAGTAAATGGGCATGCCTTACAAAAAAGTAATTTTGGAAGTTTATTCTAATAATCCCTCCTAAGGTGGAGGGATTACCTGAAGGAAAAGAAATCCTAGGTGTGGAGGTCTTTCTAAATAAGGGCACGTTTCTTAAAATGACCCCCATGAGCACCAAGACCCTTGGGGAGATCTTCCCCCACTGAAGTTTCAGCAACTTTAAAATGTACCGCATACTAGTGTTAACTGTAGTATTCATGTTATATATTATATCCCCAGCGCCTATTATAACTGGAAGTTGTACCTGTTGAACACCTTCATCCAATTCCCAACTCTCCACTTCTAGTTACTACAAATCTGATCTCTTTTTCTGTGTGTTGTTGTTGTTTCTTCTCCTTCTTCTTCCTCTTCTTCTTCCTCCTCTTCTTCTTCTTCTTCTTCTTCTTTTAGATCCATATGTAAGTGAGATATATAGTACTTGTCTTTCTACATCTGACTTCTTTCACTTAGCATAATGCCCTCAGGGTCTGTTCATGTTATAAAAAATGGCAGGATTTCTTTCTTTTTTATGTCTGAATAATATTGAAATGTATACATACATCACAACTTCTTTATTCATTCATCCATCTTTGGACAATTAGGTTGCTTCAGTATTTTGGCTATTGTAGATAATGCTGCTTTGAACATGGGGGTGTAGATATCTCTTTGATACAGTGTTTTTGTTTCCTTTGGATATATTGCTGGATGATATGGTAGTTCTGTTTTTAATTTTTTGAAAACCCTCCATGCTGTTTTCTCTAGTGCTTGTACTAATTTACAATTCTACCAGCAGTGCACAAGGGTTCCCTTTTCTTCACATCTTTGTAGAATTTGTTATTGTTCGTCTTTTTGATAGAAGCCATCCTAATAGGCATGAGGTGATATTTCATTGTGGTTTTGACTTGCATTTCCCTAATAATTAGTGATGCTGAGCATCTTTTCATTCACTTGTTTGCCATTTGTATATCTTTTTTTGGAAAAGTATCTGTTCAGGTCCTTAGCCTATTTTTTAAAAAAGATTTGTTTTGTTTATTTTAGAGAGTGAGAAAGAACAAGGGGAGTGACAGAGAAGAGGGAGAGAATCCTTAAGCAGACTTCCCACTGAGTGTGGAGCCTAACACAGGGCTTGATCCCAGAACCCTGAGATCATGACCTGAGCTGAAACCAAGAGCTGGATGCTTAACCAACTAAGCTACCCAGACACCCTTGCCCATTTTTAATTGGATTGTGTGTGTGTGTGTGTGTGTGTGTGTGTATGTGTTTTGGTATTGTGTTGTGAGTTGTTTATATATTTTGGATATTGACTCCCTATCAGATATATGGTTTGCAAGTTCAGTGGACTGTTCTTAATGGCATCTGCATATCTGCACATTTTTCTAAGTGACATACTAGGGTGCTGTAGTGGCAGGGCCATTTTGTGTTAAGATCTTTGGTGTCAGAAAGACCCAGATACACATACTGGCTCTGAAACTTGCTGCATTCTAGTACTTCACTGACCTAAATTATTTTGGATATCCCTAAAACAATAATTACTGTTTATTCAGAATCTATTCTGGCCAAATACTATGCTAGACATTTATGTTTGTATTACCTAAGTTAATACAAATCAAAATAATCAACATTTTTTTTTTTTAAGATTTTATTTATTTATTTTGAGAGAGAGGCAGTGAGAGAGCATGAGCGAGGAGAAGGTCAGAGGGAGAAGCAGACTCCCCGTGGAGCTGGGAGCCTGATGCGGGACTCGATCCCGGGTCTCCGGGATCATGACCTGAGCCGAAGGCAGTCGTCCAACCAACTGAGCCACCCAGGCGTCCCAATCAACATTTTTTGAAACACACACTAATACAAAATATTTCCATGTCTTATGTGATTTAATGTAGAAACCCAATTAAGTGTTGGTACTATAATTATCCCTACTTTACAAAAGAAGAAATTGAGACCAACAGAATAAATTTTTAAAATATGAGGAACTCAGGGTGCTGTCAAGATTCTGGTTTTGTTCTCCATTCTTCTCTACCTGTGGAATTAAACTTTTTTTTTTAAAGATTTTATTTATTTATTTGTCAGAGAGAGAGGGAGAGAGAGAGAGCGAGCACAGGCAGAGTGGCAGGCAGAGGCAGAGGGAGAAGCAGGCTCCTCGCCGAGCAAGGAGCCCGATGTGGGACTCGATCCCAGGACGCTGGGATCATGACCTGAGCCGAAGGCAGCTGCTTAACCAACTGAGCCACCCAGGCGTCCCGGAATTAAACTTTTTATATGTTATCCAAGTTTGTTGCAAAGAGTAACTGCAACTTCAACTTAAAATCTATTTTTGTTTTTTTCTTTAAGAAATTTCTGTTAGGTTATGAATGCTAAGAGTATCTCCAGGAGTCTAAGTAGAAGGTGTCAGGGGAAGGGCAGTTTCTAAGAGGAAAGCTCTAGGCAGAATTGAAAGAGCATAAACTCAATTCCAGACAAGGACAGCTCTAGAAATACTAACCTTAGCCATAAATGAAAAGTCAATGTTTATATGTATTTGATATAAAAAGTATGGCTCATTTTCCTACCATTTCCATAAATTCTTTGTCAGCAGTGACATTTTTGAAGTCTAAAGTTGATAAAGGTTTGTGCTTGTAAAATATATTATGACATTTCATCACTATCAAAAGTGCCCAGATAGGAATTTTCTTTGGGGAAGTAAGACTTTGTCACTAAAGCCATGAGGCATTTAATTATAGCACTGCTTACTTTGGCACCTGTATTTCCATAGTACTGTGTAGCATAAGTTTTTTTCCCCCTTCGTTTGTCAGCGTGGAATATTTTTCCTCTTTTAATATATAATATAATCAGGTTTTTCAATATTCAATCACTTACTATAAATGGGGTTGAGTTATGTGTTAATCTGAAAGTATAGGCTAGGAGTGTGTGGGTGACTCAGTTAAATGTCCAATTTTTGATTTCAGCTCAGGTCGTGATCTCAGGGTCGTGAGTTTGAGCCCACATGGAGTTCCATGCTGGATGTGAAGCCTGCTTAAGATTCTTTCCCTCTCCATTTGCCCCTTTCTCTGCTCATGCACTCTCTTTCTCTCTCTCTCCAAAAATAAAGTATGAAAAAGTATACTTTTAAAAATACACTTTTTAAATTTTTTATTATTTATTTTATTTTTTTAAAAGATTTTATTTATTTATTTGACAGACAGAGATCACAGAGAAGCTGGCAGAGAGAGAGCAGGAAGCAAGCTCCCTGCTGAGCAGAGAGCCTGATGTGGGGCTCGATCCCAGGATTCTGGGATCATGACCTGAGCCGAAGGCAGAGGCTTTAATCCATTGAGCCACCCAGGCACCCCTAAAAATACACTTTTTTAAAAAAAAGTATAGACTAGCAACAACCTAATAAAAGTAAATATATGCAATGCTTGTATATTCTGACTCAACAATCTGCTTAATATACTGTAGTTCTAGAAATTAGCTGATCAATTTATTAGTAGACTTGATTCCCAAAAAACAATTTGTGGAACACTGGGAAAATTTTGATTCCTCACTGTTTTTCATTAGTATCGTGTTCATTTTTGCCTTTTTACCATTAGGTCTTTTGTCTTCATTGAATAGAATAATTTTGGTGTGCACTCCTTCATGACCCAGCTATCCTTCAATCTGGGTTTAAGTCTCATCTCTCTCATAAAGCCTTCTCTACTAATCCAACATAATTTTTTTTCTTTTCTGAAATTCTGTTGCTTTTTTCTTTAATGTAATTTAAATTGTCTTCTAGATTATATACATTGACTTTATTTTTTCAGCTGCTTTCATGGATGTTATTTCCTTTTATCCTTAGACCCTGGAAATAGTTAAGAAAAGCAATATTATTCTCCATTTTATGATACAAAAACTAAGAATAGATAGTTATTTCTTGAAGATAATACTTCATCCCAAATCTTCATTCTAAACCTGCTTTGCTTATACTGTATCACTTCAAGTTTTATACTTTACCTGCTGTTCCTACCACATGCTGATCACATAGTGGTATTTTCAGTTGATTGGTTTAAAGTAAGTTGTTTCTAATCAGACTGGTATCTATTTCTTTTAAAGAGCTATGCAGTTAATTAACTAATTAATTCTAGAGTCTTTTGTCATAATTAATCTAGAAGCCTGAGTTCTTCAAAGGGGCAACATTTGTTTGTTTAAGATTTAAAGTTTGGACTATGGAAATTATTCTTATTTATTTATTGTCATTGTGTACCATATGCCTAATATTATTGGTAGCCCTGGATATGGACAAATGTTGATTGCATTATTTTGTTAGTAATATTCAGTCTTTTCTTATTTATGCAGGAGAGATTAAACAGATTCTAGAAAATGAACTTCAGATACCTGTGTCTAAAATGCTGTTGAAAGGCTGGAAGACCGGAGATGTGGAAGACAGTGTGAGTTTCTTCATTGCCTAGAAATAAAAGGAAATTAAGTCATGCAATTGACTAAATGATATATAAAAATTGGTTTTTATTAGTTTTCTTACATATGACAGAAGTAGATTTTGGTAATAGCAACTTAGTTTAAGGAATCAGCAAATAGTGTTTTTCAAGTTAAAACATTTTCATGGTAAACCAACAATAGTTTTGATGAGTTAGGTATATAGTTGAAAACACTATATGGCATTTTTTCCTGTTTCTGTTATATAGGAGTTAGTTTGGCACTCTTGTTTTGAGAGTTTTTACTTTTTTATCAAACCTCGTAGGCTGTCAGTAAGTACCCTGGAATAATAATTTACTGAACAAATACTTATTGGCCTGTAAGAAGTCATGCACAATGTATACATGTATGCCAAATATTGATTATGGAACAAAGATAATAATACAACATTTTTTTAAACTTGGAAAATTTAATGAGAGGAATCTTTGTTTACTTTGGTAATGGCCAGTGCATGGAATGAATTGTACTTTAAGAATTTTCATAAAGTGTTGAAATTTTAAGGCAGTAGTTGCTGTTCTTAAGAACCCAGTAGCAGCTTCAGGTATTAAATATTTCACATGCTCTTTCTTTGACAGAGAGAGTAGGGAGGGATTGGAAGAAATGAATTAACTCTAGAGTTTTAGATGTTTAAAGTGCAAATAATAATCAAATTCTTTCATAGTTATTAACTTGATATTTCAGTATCTAGGCATAAACTTATAATGTTCAACTTTTGGCTCAGTTCTTTGTCAATGACTTCGGGTAGACATTGTCTACCTATAAATATGTATACATGAATTCATTTGGTATGTGGAGGTGTTTGGAGTATTTAAGTAAGATATTTATATGAATTTCACATTAGCAAGATATTTATAAATTTAGATACAAATTAGTGGTGTATAGCAGACTTTCTCCATAGAACCAGGTTGTAAATATTTTAGGCTTTGTGGGCAATACAGTCTCCATTGCAGCTACTCAGTTCTGCTGTTGTAGTGTGAAAGGAACCATAGGCAATATGTGAAAGAGTGAGCCATGACTGTGTTCCAATACATCTTTATTTATGGACAGAGAATTTTGAATTTTATGTAATTTCACATATCATGAACTACTCTTCTTTTGATTTTTTCCCCCCCACCATTTAAAGATGTGAAAATCATCCTTAACTTCTTAGGCCATATAAAAGTAGGCAACGGGATATATTTTCCCATAGGCATAGTTGTTGACCCCTGGTGCTACTGTAATTGAAACATAGATTTAAAAATAAAAAGAAATGCAATCCTGAGTAAATCAACAACTTCGGTAGAAATAAAACACTGAAATGCATTAATTTATATGGCTGTATCATTTATTTGTTCATTTATTGAGAAATTTATGGATATGCATCTGTTGCATGTGGCATTTTCAGTAGTTTGTGTAGAGAAAGGCAGTTATTTTGAAAATGTTCTTAAAGCAGTCTGTTCTAATATTTGAACATAGTCTTTTGTTACCAATAATATCTTCAGTTACTTATTTCTGTCTACTCTTTTCCTAAGGTGATTTCTGCTATTCCTATGCCATTAATTTTCTGATTGCTCCCAAATTTAAATTTCCAGGTTATACTTCTGTGAATTCATGTATCCAAGTTGGTAATTCACTTTGTGCTTACATACCTTATGACATCTCTAAGTTAGCACGTTTAAAATGGAGCTCTTGGTTTTCCTTTCCCTGCTATTTCTCTACCAGTTACCCCTCAATAAACAGCAGCACTATATAGCCACTGCTGAATCCAAATATGGACATCCAGTCTTTCCCCATTTCAAACAATACCTAATCCTGTGGTAAGTCCTGTAGCTTCTGTCTCCAAAATATATTTCAACTCTGATCACTTTTCAATATTTTTATTGAGCTGCCGAGGCCATTAGCATCTTTTGCCCAGACCAGTGTAATAGCTTCATCATTGTTTTTCCAGCTTCCTTTCCTGGGTTCTTCCTTATTTTATCCACAGGGCAGCCAGAATGATCTTTTAAGAACATAAATTGAATTCTATCACTCTCCTGTTAAAACAGTTTTTTATTGCACTTTGGATAAAATTCATGCTACTCACCATGGTTCAAAAGGCATTATATTATTTACCCAATGTTCACCTCCATGACCTCATCTTCAGTCTTTCTTATCATCATGTGCCATGATGCAGCCATAGAAACCCCCTTTTAATTCTTCTATTAGACCCAAGTACTTTATATCTGTACCTGTACCTTCAACAGCTTGGAATGATTTACCCCCAGTTCTTCACATGGGTGGCTCTGTTTCATCCTTCAGATCTCAATTTAAACATTACTTTCTCTAACAGGCCTCTGTATAAAATTAGGTTCCCATCCCAGCAATTTCTACCATAGTCCCATGAGTAAATGTTTGTGAAATGAAGTAATGAATAAATAACTTAAAGAAAGTATCCATTTATATAATCATGCCATATGTGATTTGAGGGGGAAGATTTAGTGGAAAATCTTTGGGTCGTGGTGTGGCAAAAGGTTAGTAGTGACTTGATCAAGTGGTAAGAGTAAGCATTTATCAGTAATCCAACAATTAAAATAATGAAAGATAGAAAGGTAAAAAATAATTTTCCTATGTGTATATGCATGTATTTTATTTGCATGTTAACTCTGTAGAGGTAACACAGAACACTTTCAAAGGACTTATACATATTTGACATAAAGATTTGGAACTTAGAGGTGAAATTATGAGTAATTGCCTATTTTTTTTTAAGATTTTATTTATTTATTTGTCAGAGATCACAAGTAGTCAGAGAGGCAGGCAGAGAGAGAGAGGGGGAAGCAGGCTCTCTGCTGAGCTGAGAGCCTGATGTGGGGCTCGATCCCAGGACCCTGAGATCATGACCTGATCTGAAGGCAGAAGCTTTAACCCACTGAGCCACCCAGGCACCCCTTATTACAGTGTTTTTGCAGACCATTGGTTACAAACAATTACAAGTAGTAAGGGTATTTTTATTTAGCATATAGCTAATATTAGTCTAATGAAGTCCCAGTGTCCATGGATTAAGGCTGTATACTTAGTAAGATGGACCTTCTTGTGGAGGGATCAAGAATGAGTTCTTCATGTTTTATACTTGGGTAACATCAGACCCATGTCTCTACTTCCATCTGCAGGGTTAAGAGAGATTCCTACATTTACTCCACTTGCTTTCCAACACTTTCAGCCTTAACATTATTGTTTGATTAAACCAGTACTAATTTTATTACATCTTTTTTGTCCCTGTTTATTCCAGTCACTTCAAGGAGTCTAAGATTCTCGTATCACCCCTCACTCAGATTTCCGTAGTTTCTGCTTAGGTAGTATCTATCTCTATCCTTTTTGTTTACAATACCTGAAACCTATTTGCTGTTCCCTGTGGAACTAATTTTATCATTAGCCAAATTCCTTCTGTTGTCAACCTCTTTCCTGCATTTCTTTCACCATCTTCCTCTGACTGAAACCTGCCTTCCTGAGGACACTGTTTCACTATAGCCTTCTCAGTGTTAACTGCTTTTCTTTAGCAGCCATCATACTATTAGATTATCTGGTAAAATATGTGTCCTTACTGTACTTCACTTCCACTTTCAGACCCTTTGTAGTCCTTCCTCTAAAAAAGTCGTCAGCTTTGAATTTCTTGTTAAAAGGTCATTACCTACTTATTGAGCTTATCTCCCCTATTTCCTGATGATTTCAAGGTCCTGGTGTATAATTGTTCTCTGTCTTAATTCTTAGTAATTTACTCTTTATAAGTAGTTCTTCAATACCTTGGCCTCTTAGTTTCTTGAATTTCTTTCCTACAGAAATCTTTTCTTCTATCCTGCATCAGCTGTATCTTCCCCTGGTCCTATTATTTAATTATGATTCTCAAATCTTAATTTCAGGCTTCTATTTTCTGCCTACCATCTTTTATCTTTCTAGCTCATTTTCTTTGGTACTTTCACTCCAGCAATCCTTCCAAATACTTAGGCCTCCGGTCCATTATTTCTCTACCTGTTCATGATCATTACCTCCTTCATGTCCTCTCTTCCTCCCTTAGAGTGGATTAAATCCCACAATTCATCATTATAATCACTCTCTTGCATATACTCTCAATTCTTTCTTTATGGAGCTTGTATGACAAAAACTCTTATTTTCAATAAATCCAACTCCATCTATTCTGTGCCTTATGGCTAAATATGGCTGCAGGCAAACAAAATCATGGTATTGGTGTATCTTTAAATTCATGATCATGATCTTTGGAGAGTCTCTTAATGTTGCTGGGCAATCACAGTATATTTACCTGGTTTATCCACACTCCTAAATGGTTATTTTATACTTGTCCTTTCCTTAGACCTTTAAAGCACTTCTCCTTTATTCTCACTCTCAGCTTGACTACTTGTTTTGTTTCACTCACAAAACAAAGGCAATACAAGAAAATTTCTGTAAGCTCCCAGCTTCGTCTCTGTTTACTTACCTGCATCTTACACACATGTTCTTTTGTTACTCTAGATGGCCTGTCCAGTCTCCTTTCAAAGACCATGCTTCCATGTTTGGTTTGGATTACATTCTCTGTCTCTTCTGGCCTACTCAAGGACTTCACTCTTAATTCTTCTATGTGTTTCCTGTATCATCAATGTTTTCCTCTAGTAGGTCATTATCTCTAATAGAAGGTAACCATAGAATGATGTTCTTTCTTCCATTTTTCTCTTGATCCCACTTCCCCTTCCAACAGTTGCTCCATTTCTCTAGTCCCCTTGATAACAAAACTTCCCCCAAAGACTTGTTTATATTTCTTGTCTCTTTTTCTCCCCAGGCCTCCTGAGCCCAGTTTAGGCAGAGAGAATTGTTAGTGCTCTTGTCAAAGTACTAGTGAAGTGATCACATAACTAAATTCAATGGTGATCTTTTCCAGTGTAATGATTTTTAAGTGCATGTATATGTGCAGTTTTATATCTTTAATTGATATCTCCACCTCAGACCTGTTCCCTAAATTCCAGATTGATAAATCCAGCTGCTTGTCTTTTTCACTTAAATGCCTAATACACATTTCAAACTTACGTGCCCAAAATGGAAGTCCTCATCTTCAGTCTTTCCCGTTTCAATTGATAGTAACTTCATCCTTCCAGTTGTTCAGTCTAAAATCTTTAGGGTCATTACTGACTCCTTTCTGTCATAACCCATATTCAGTGTGTCAAGAAATTCTTTTGGCACAATCTTCAAACTATATCCAGAATCTAGCTATTTTGTATCACTTCTACTATCACACTGACATAAGCCATTTTCACCCTTATCTTCATAAATTCCATTAGCCTTCTGTGTGTTTCTACCCTCCACTGCTAACCCCTTCCCGTCTGTTTTCAACATAGCTGACAAAGAAATTCTTTTTAGATGTGAATCTGATCATGTCACTCCAGTAGTTTCCTGTTTCATTCAGAGTAAAAGTCAAAGACCATAGCTCAACACATTTCCTATCCCTACTGTGACTGTTCTCTCTCTGACTTATCTCTACTAGTGTTCATTTGACATTGGACTTCTTGTTATTCGTTAGGCATCTTGTGGTGTTTTCTTTGCCTGAAATATTGTTTTTCTGTATTTTCTCATGATTTGTTTCATCACCCTTTTACGTCTTTGCTCAGTTTTCACATTCTCCAGGTGAGCTCCACCCTGATCATCCAGTTTAAAATTACAAAACTTCCTAACCCCATATTCCTTACCCCCCTTCCCTGATCTATCTTTAGTCCAAGAAATTATCACTTTTTAATATTCATTGACATAGCTTACTTACCTTATTTATTCCTACTAAAATGTAAAGCTCTATAAGAGAGATCAGGGGATTTAGACTGTTCTGTTTACCACTATATCCTGTGTTTGGGGTAGTCCTGGCACAGAATAGGTGGCTCAATAAATGTCTGTAGAATAAATATGTATGTCCTGGATTATAATGTAAAGATTAAAAATGTGTTTTCTAATGCATTTTGCTGTCAAAAAATAAAGTTTGAGGGACACCTGGGAGGCAGAGTCAGTTAACTGTTCAGTTCTTGATCTCAGCTCACGTCTTGATCTCAGGGTTGTGAGTTTGTGCCCCAAGTTGGACTTCACACTGGGTGTGGAGCTTACTTAAAAAAAAAAAAGAGGTTTGAACTATGTTAGTTTTTACTATCAAGTTAGGAATTTGAAAGGTATTTAGTAATTTTACAGCCAAAAAATTTAGTGAACTTTTACGGCCAAAAAATTTAGTGAAATTTTGTATGGTTTTCAAGATGTAGTTCAGATGTATTCCAGGAGTAGTTTTTTCACCCTAGATGGGTCATTTTAACAAAAAAATTCTCTGGAGTAAGAGTTAAGTGACCTAGGTAACACTTAACTAGAGACCTCATCCAAGTCACCTTACTGCTGAGGCTCCAACTCCTCATCTATAAAGTCATTGGGTTGAGGTGCTCACTATGATCTTTTCTAGGTCTTATGATCTCTGACAACCCACATTGCTATTTTTTGCTAAAATAATCCTGGAATGAAGTGCATATTAGTTTCAAGGATGTACTTTTTCAATGAAGAAATTAATGAGTCTCAACTGTGTTCTTATCTATTTTGTATCTCATCATAAACTAAAGAATTTGTATTTTTTAATGTTCATATTTATGCTTATTTATGGTATATATAGGAGAAACAAGTTACTTGGTTTTAATAGTTCTGCATTATTCTCTTTAGGAAATTGTTAAAAGTTTCAAAAAACTACAATATTGAAAAGTTTTAAGAACTTTAGGGCAAAAGTAAGGTACAAAAACAGTCATTTTTTTGTTTGTCTTTTATTTTTCTTTTTCAGACCGTCTTAAAATCACTACATTTGCCAAAAAACAACAGTCTTTATGTCCTTACACCAGACTTGCCACCACCTTCATCATCTAGTCATACTGGGTAAGGTGTTTACTTTTCCTGAGAATCTGAAATTAAGCTTGATTATTAAGTTGCTTTAAGCTGTATATAAATACCAAAATGAAATAAAATCAAACTCTTGTTGAAGCTTTAACTCACCAACAACTATTAACTACATAAAATTTCAAACTATTTGGTTTAGATAATTTGATTTTAGTGGTGGAATTTTTTTCCAAAGAAAATCTTTTGCAAAACTCCTTTATGGGAAAAATAGTCAAAAATGATAGTGTTCTGTTTGACGGGGAAGGACTAATGTTGGAAGGAAGAGATTGAGAAAATGGAACTCTAGCTTCTCTCATGGCTAAAGAAGGCAAACCTTTGAGGAAAATTCATCAGGCACTGCAGAATACAGCTTGAAAAGCACTGATACAGCGTTTTTATTAAGATTTTATCTCTTTTTGGAGTAAAGTATCTTGTTTTTTCATTATTCACAGTGAAACTCGGGACATTTATAGAATGGTAAATGATTTTGATTTTAAATTATATATGATATTATTATTGCTAAGTGAAACAAACTGATCTAAAGTACATGATGTTAATGATAGAGTAATAATTTTTGTGAGTACAGTATCATTCCAGAACTATGTTTAAGTTGTTTTTAGATTTTCTCCGTTTTTATACCATTTACTTCTTTTTTAACACTACTTGGTGATTTTGTTTAGTAGGGAGACCTGTGTGCCTAAACTTGGGATATTCTCAAACTTTTCCTACCATATTAAATATCTTTATTATTATATAGTAGTGTTGGGTCCCCCCATAATGGGTCCATGGTCAAAGGAGTGAGACTGATACAAAGCAAAGGTCAAGCAAAGCTTTATTTTGCGCCAAGCATCAAGAATCAAACCGACCGGTTGGGGCTGCCCCTTACAGAGAGGGTGACCCCTCCCTGCCTCACAGATTAACTTTTATAGAGCAAAGGCCATGTAGTTGGGCCTGGTCACACACAGGTGGCCAATGAGATTGTAACACACAGAGAAAGCTGCACAGTCATGCACACTCACACATAAGTGACCAATTGAATTACAATTTAGTAGACATTTGAATATATTTGAAAATAGTAGACATTTGAAGTAGCCTATCACCTTGGTCAGAATTGGCGCCCAAAAGGTGGGGCCCACACTCCTTAGTAGCTAGGGATTCAGTATCTGTGCTCTACTGACTGATTGGATGTCTCCACCTGACCCGACTCATCCCTGCATTCGGGGCTGTTATCTCCACCTGACCTGACCCACCTTTGTATTTGGGCTTTGTTACCTGGGATTGGTTTCCCAGACTTGCTTTGAAGTAAGTTCCCCTGGGTGGGGGGCAGGGTCAGTTTAAGTTTTACTGCATAAACAACAAAATGGCTGTTCAATCAAGGTGGGGCTGCTCTGGCTAAATAGGCCCTTACAGTAGGAGGAGAAAATTCCTGTTTTTCTCTACTATGCTGCTCACAGACCAGTTCTGGCTACCAAATGTATGGGGTTCTTTCCCCACACACCGGGCAATTCTTCAGTAGAAGCTTGATGTTCTACAATTTAAATAAATTCTGATACCAGCTACCTGGAGATAGCATCTAATCCCATAAATTCAGGGCTCAGTTCCATAAGACTGTTCCCACAATGGACACTATTTCAAGTCGAGGTTGTCTACTGTGCTTCTGAACAACGGGTTATACATTGGAGGTTCTCATAGCCCCCTTCTTGGGTTTGATAATTTGCTAGAATGGCTCACAGAATTCGGAAAAGTGCTCTAGTTACTATTACCAAAATTATTTTAAAGAAATAAATGAACAGCCAGATGAACAGGTATATATAGGACAAGATATGGAAGTGTCTTGAGCACAGGAGCTTAAAATTTGGAGTGCTACCCTCACAGCATGGATGCATTCTTGTTCACCAACTTGGAGGCTCTTTAAAACACTTCCAAAAAAGTAAAAATAAAACACTTCAGCTAGGGTTTTTTTTATAGAGGCTTTATTGCATAGGCAGGATTAACTAAATTATTGGCTATTAATAATTAACTCAACATCCAGCCCCTCTGCCCTCCCTACATATGTGGAGGCAGGGAGAATGCGGGTAGCTGAAAGTTCCAGCCCTTTAATCACTTGCTTGCTTTCCCTTGCAACCAGTCCTCATCCTGAGGGTTTTTCTCAAAGAAAGTCATTAACTCTTGAGCAAACTCTTGTGTGGCTGAAAGAGGCTTGTTATGAATAACAAAAGACCCCTTTCTCCTTCCATCTGTAATACTCTTATCATTTAGAAAGTTCCAAGGGTTCTCGGGAGCTCTTGTGGAGGTTGGGGGAGAAGACCAAATGTATATTTCTTATAGATTATGCCATTACAGGTAGATAGTAGCAAAAAAATTAAATTTGGTTTGTGCCAAAGTAGAAATCGCCGAACTGAAAAAAGTTAAATCTAATGTAATTGTATTTGATAGTCTGTTAATAGTTCATTTTGGGTTAGGAATTTAATCACTGTTAAGGTTAGGTTAAGAATCAGTCACTGTTCATTTTCCATGTTAAGATCACATATTAATGGGAGGTTGAATTTGTACATCATTGCAAACAGCCAAACAGTACTTGTAGTCCTTGTGTTTATAGCAATGTTGATATCAACACTACATGAGATTAAGTTAAACAAGGAGTTATTTGTATGGTTCTGTATTTAGTCAGGACATTATTTTTGTAGTTTAGTTAACAGAGTGTAATCACGGTCACCCAATCTGTAGTCCACATAGTTATGAGCAGATAGGAGACATTATTGATTATAATCCATTGCTTTTTAGTCTTATGATTAAATTGATTTATTAAAATGTCTTCTGGGGCTAATGGAATTGTTCTTCATTGCCATGTGGCTGACCTTCCTTTGATTGTCAAATTGCTCAGTTCCTAGGCAAGCAGGGCCCTATAGTGCTTATGAAGTGCAGTGTTTTATTGGCAAATGAGTACTTAATATATAACACTAAAGTGGTCTTTCTGAATCTCTTTCAAAGTTTCTATTTTAATTCCAGTTAACCTATGATGTTATGTTAGTTTCAGGTGTACAATATAGTGATTCAATAATTCCATGCATCACCTGGAGCTAATCATAACTAGTGCGCTCCTTAAGCCCAGTCACCTATTTAAGCCATCCCCCTACCCACCTTCTTTCTGATAACCATTAGTTTGTTCTCTACAGTTACGAGTCTCTTTCTTGGTTTATGTCTCTTTCTCTCTTTTTCTCCTTCACTGATTTGTTTTGTTTCTTAAATTCCACATAGGAGTGAAATCATATGGCATATGTTTTTCTCTGACTGATTTAGTTTGCTTAGCATTATACTCTTTAGCCTCATCACGTTGTTGCAAAGAGTGATTTCATTTTATTTTATGGCTGAATAATATTCCATTGTATATATATACTGCATCTTCTTTATTCATCATCAGTGGACACTTTGGCTGTTTCCATATCTTGGCTGTTGTAAATAATGCTGCTATAAATATATGGGTACATATATCCTTTTGAATTTGTGTTTTTGTATTCTTTGGGTAAATACCCGGTAGTGCAATTGCTGGATCGTAGAATAATTCTATTTTTAATGTTTTGAGGAATGTCCATACTGTTTTCAGAGTGGCTGTACCAGTTTGCATTCCCACCAACAGTGCAAGAGGGTTCTTTGTTCTCCACATCCCTGTTAACACTTGTCTCTCGTGTTTTTTTATTTTAGCCATTCTGACAAGTGTGAGGTGATATCATATGGTGATTTAGATTTGCTCTTGCCTGATGTTGAGCATCTTTTCATGTGTCTTCTGGCCATCTATATCTTCTTTGGAGAAATGTCTGGTGTTTTGGTGTTGAGTTGTACAAATTCTTTATATTTAGGATACTAAGCCTTTATTGGATAATGTCATTTGCAAATTGTTCCTCCCATTCTGTAAGTTTGCCTTTTGGTTTTATTGATTGTTTCCTTCACTCTGCAGAAACTTTTCATATTGATGCAATCCCAATAGTTTATTTTTACTTTTTATTCTCTTGCCTCAGGACACATACCCAGAAAAAAGTTGCAACAGCTAATGTCAGAGAAGTTATTGCCTGTATTATCTTCTAGGATTTTTATGGTTTCAGGTCTCACATTTAGGTCTTTCATCCATTTTGAATTTATTTTTCTGTATGATGTAGAAAAGTGGTTCAGTTTCTTTTGCATGTTACTGTCCAGTGTTCCCAGCAATATTTTTGAAGAGACTGTCTTTCCCATTGGATATTCTTTCCTGCTTTGCCAAAGATTAATTGACCATGTAGGCGTGGATTTATTTCTGGGTTTTCTGTTCTGTTCCACTGATCTGTGTCTTTTTTTTTTTTTTCCAGTAACATACTCTTTTGATTACTACAGCTTTGTAAAATAATTTGAATTCTGGAATTGTGATGTCCCTAGATTTGCTTTTCCTTTACAAGGTTGCTATGGCTCCTCAGGTCTTTGGTGGTTCCATATAAATTTTAGAATTGTTGTTCCAATTCTGTGAAAAATGCTTGTGGTATTCTGATAGGGATTACATTAAATGTGTAGATTGCTTTGGGTAGTATAAACATTTTATTTATTTATTTTTTAAGATTTTAATTATTTATTTATTTGACACAGAGAGGAAGAGACCAGCGAGAGAGGGAATACAAGCAGGGGGAGTTGGAGAGGGACAAGCAAACTCCCCACTGAGCAGGGAGCCTGATGTGGGGCTGGATCCCAGGACACTGGGATCATGACCTGAGCTGAAGGCAGAGCCACCCAGGCACCCCTGGTGAGAGAGGAAGGGAAGCAGGCTCCCCGCCGAGCAGAGAGCCCAATGTGGGGCTCGATCCCAGGACCCTGGGATCATGACCTGAGCCGAAGGCAGGGGCCTTAACCCACTGAGCCACCCATGCGCCCCTAAAAACACTTCTTAATAAATCAGATTTCACTAATTAATAGAAAAGTGAAGCAGTATCCCGATGGCAAAACTTCAGACTATAAGTTTTGCAAGAGCAAAAGCAAAGAGAAAAAAACCTGTTAACTATACACATTTCATATTATAAGATTTAGTCCACCAAGGATTTAATTATTACGTACTGGATAAAAATAAGCTCTGTCCTCAAGTAGCTTATAACCTATTCATTAAAAGTATTGGGCTTTTTTTTTTTTTTTAAAGATTTTATTTATTTATTTGACAGACAGAGATCACAAGTAGGCAGAGAGGCAGGCAGAGAGAGAGAGAGGAAGGGAATTTTTAAACAATATTTATTCTTCTAATCCATGAGCATGGAATGTCTTCTCATTTCTTTTGTTATCTTTAATTTCTTTCATCAGTGTTTTATAGTTTTCAGAATACAAGTCTCTCAGCTGTTTGGTTAGGTTTATTCCTAGGTATCTTACTATTTTTGGTACAATTGTAGATGGGATTATTTTTTAAATTTCTTTTTCTGCTGCTTCAGTACTGCTTTATAGAAGTGCAACAGATTTCTGTAGATTGAATTTGTATCCTGCAACTTTACTGAATTTTTGTATCAGTTCTAGGAGTCTTTTGGGTTTTCTTTATATAGTATCATGTCATGTGCATAGTGAGAGTTTTACTTCTTGCTGATCTGGATGCGTTGTATTTATTTTTGTTGTCTGATTGCTGTGGCTAAGACTTTGAGCACTATGTTGAATAGAAGTGGTGGGAGTGGGCATCCTTGTCTTTTTTCTGACTTTAGGGGAAAGGCTCTCACTTTTTCCCCATTGAGGATGATGTTAGCTGTGGTTTTGTTCTATATGACCTTTTGTATGTTCTCTCTAAACCTACTTTTTGAGGTTTTTTTTTTTTAAGATTTTATTTATCCATTTGACAGGCAGAGATCACAAGTAGGCAGAAAGACAGGCAGAGAGAGAGAAGAGGAAGCAGGCTCCCTGCGGAGCAGAGAGCCTGATGTGAGGCTTAATCCCAGGACCTTGGGATCATGACCTGAGCTGAAGGCAGAGACCTTAACCCCCTGAGCCACCCAGGCGCCCCTGAGGGTTTTTATCATGAATGAATGTTGTACTTTGTCCAATGCTTTTTCTCTGCATTCATTGAAATGATCATATGGTTCTTATCCTTTCTCTTATTGATATGGTATATCATGTTGATTAATTTGCAAATTTTGAACCATCCTTGCAGCCCAAGAATGAATCCTACTTGATTGTGGTGAATGACATTTGTAATGTATTGTTGGATTTGGTCTGCTAGTATTCTTTTGAGGATTTTTGTATCTATGTTCATCAGAGATACTGGCCAGTAGTTCTCTCTCTCTCTCTCTGTCTCTCTCTCTCTCTCTCTTTTTTGGTGTGATGTTTTTATCTGGTTTTGGTATCAGGGTAATGCTGGTGGCCTCATATAATAAATTTAGAAATTTTCCTTCCATTTCTATTTTTTGGAGTAGTTTGAGAATAGGATATTAGCTCTTCTTCAAATGTTTGGTATAATTTGCCTTTGAAACTGTCTGGTCCTAGACTTTTGTTTGTTGTGAGTTTTTTTATTACTGTTCAGTTTCATTACTGGTAGGCTGCTCAAATTTTCTATTTCTTTTGTTTAAGTTTTGGTAGGTTATTTGTTTTTAGGAATTTATCCATTTCTTCTAGGTTATCCAATTTGTGAGCATATAGTATAATTGTTTATATTTCTGTAGTCTTCATTATTTCTCCTCTCTCACTTGTGATTTAATTTATTTGGGTCCTTTTTTTCCTTGATGAGTCTAGCTAGAGGCCTATTAGTTTTACTGATTTTTTCCAAAGAACCAGCTCCTGGTTTCATTGATCTTTTCTGTTGTTTTTTAAGTTTCTATATCATTTATTTGTTCTAATCGTTATTATTTCCTTCACTTTGCTGGCATTAGGTTTTGTTTTTTGATCTTTTTCTAGCTCCTTTAGATCTAAGGTTGAATTATTTATTGGAGATTTTTCTTGCTTCCTGAGGGAGGTCTATATTGCTGTGAACTTCCTCTTAGAACCATTTTTGCTGTATCCCAAAGGTTTTGAACCATTGTGTTTTCATTTTCATTTGTTTCCATGTAGTTTTTTTTATTTCTTCTTCTTTGTTGACCCATTCATTGTTTAGTAGCATGTTATTTAACCTCCATGTATTTGTGGTCTTTCCAGATCTTTTCTTGTGGTTGACTTCTAGTTTCATAGTCTTGTGATCAGAAAAGATGCACAGGGGACGCCTGGGTGGCTCAGTTGGTTAAGCGGCTGCCTTCAGCTCAGGTCATGATCCCAGCGTCCTGGGATCGAGTCCCACATCGGGCTCCTTGCTTGGCAGGGAGCCTGCTTCTCCCTCTGCCTCTGCCTGCCACTCTGTATGCCTGTGCTCGCTCGCTCTCTCTCTGACAAATAAATAAATTTTTAAAAAATTAAAAAAAAAAAAGAAAAGATGCACGGTATGACTTCTTTTTAAATTTGATGTTGCCTGTTTTGTTTTGCCTAATATGTGATTTATGCTGGAGAGTGTTCCTTGTGCACTTGAAAAGAATGTGTATTCTGCTATTTTAAGATGAAATGGTCTTAATATATCTGTTAAATCCCTCTGGTCCAGTATGTCATTCAAAGCCATTCTTTGCTTGCTGATAATCTGTTCAGATGATCTGTCCATTGATGTAAGTGGGGTGTTAAATTCTCCTACTATTATTGTATTTTTATTGATTAATTCCTTTATGTTTGTTATTAACTGTTTGATGTATTTGGGTGCTCCCATATTGGGTACATAAATATTTGTATTTGTTATATCTTCTTGTTTGATTGTCCCCTTTATTATTATATAGTGTCCTCCTTTATCTCTTGTTACAGTCTTTGTTTTAAAGGCTATTTTATTTGATATGAGTATTGCTACTGTGGCTTTTGACACCCACTTTCATGATAAATGTTTTTCCATCCCCTCACTTTCAGTGTTTGGGCGTCATTAGGTCTAAAATGAATCTCTTACAGGCATCCTATAAATGGGTCACTTTCTAAAATCCATTCCATCACCCTTTATCTTTTGATTGGAGCATTTACTCCATTTACATGTTGTCATTTTATTACTTGTTTTGTGGGTGTTTTTGAAGATTTTCTCTGATCCTTTTCTTTCTTTCATGGTTTTCTGGTTTTCTTTAGTGATATATTTTGATTTCTTTCTCTTTATTCTTTGCATATATATTAGTACTTTTTGATTTGTGGTTACCATTAGCTTTATATACAACATCTTCTTCATAGAGCAATCTATATTAAGTTGATCATCATTTAAGTTTGAACCCTTTTTTTTACTCCTCCCCACATTTGAGGTATATGGTGTTATATATTACATTCTATTATATTATGAGTTCCTTGACTGGCTTTTCACAGAAATATTCATTTTTACTACTTTTCTGTTTCCTGCTGTTATACTGTCACTTTTGGTCTCTCCTTTCCACTTAAAAAGTCCCTTCTAATATTTCTTGCAGGCTGGCTTAGTGGTCTTGAACTCCTTTCATTTTAGTTTGTCTGGGAAACTGTTTATATCTCCTATTTTGATGATAGTCTTCTTGGGTAGAGTATTCTTGGCTGCAGATTTTTTCCATTCAGCACTTTTAAATATATTATGCCACTCTCTTCTGGTTTAGAAAGTTTCAGCTGAAAAATCCCCTGTTGGCCTTATGGGTTTTCCCATGTAAGTTATTGTCTTCTTTTTCTTGCTGCTTTTAAAAACTTTCTTCATTACTATATTTTGCCATAGTTTAATTATGTGTTGGTGTGAATCTGCTTTTATTGACTTTAATGGGGATTTTCTGTGCCGCTCCTGTTTCTTTCCCCAGATAAGGAATGTTTTCAGCTCTTTTAAAAAAAATTTTTTATTTATTCATTTATTTGAGAGAAAATAGTGAGAGAGAGATTATGAGCAGGGGCAGAGGGAGAAAGAGGGAGTAGCAGGCCCCCCACTGAACAGGGAGCCCGACATGGAGCTCAGTCCCTGGACCCTGGGATCATGACTTGAAGGCAGACGTTTAACTGACTGAGCCACCCAAGCACCTCTGTTTTCAGCTATCATTTCTTCAAATAATTTCTCTGCCCCCTTTTCTCTCTTTCTTCTGGGACTCCTGTATACGATTGTTATTACATTTTATTTAGTCACTGAGTTCCCCAAGTCTTTTCTTGTTTTATGTAATTCTTTTTTCTCTCTTTTGTTTGGCTTGATTTCTTTTTATTACTCTTGTCTTCTAGGTCATTAATTTGTTCCTCTGCTTCTCCCAGAAGCTGTTCATTGCTATTCATTCCATGATGTATGTTTCTCATTTTGTTTATTGATCACTTTATTTCTGTTATGTTATTACTTATCTCTGTGTTAAAGATCTCATTCATGTCCTCCGTCTTTTCTGAAGTCCAGAGTGTATCCTTATGATCACTACTGTATATTCTCTACCAGGCATGTTACTTTTATCTGTTTCGCCTAGATCTCTGGCTCTGGCCTTGTCCTGTTCTTTAATTTGGGATAAATATTTCTGTCTTCTCATTTTGTCTAAGTCTCTGTGCCTGTTCTTGTGTGTTAGGAGTCATCAGTATCTGCTGTTCTCAAAGGTAATGGCTTTATTAAGAAGCCCTCTAATGCCATGCAGTGTTGTCTCTCCTGTTCCCCAGGGCCTGGCACTTGCAGAAGTGTCTTCATTGTGTGCTGGCTGTGCTCTGTTGTTTTGTCCTGCCTGCTTTATCTTCAGGTCAGTCGTCTGTAGAGGCTCTCTTTGCCTGTTGTGGGCAGTGTTTGGTCCTTGGCCTGAATGTAGCACTTTTTATTTTTTTATTTTTTTTAAAAGATTTTATTTATTTATTTGTCAGAGAGAGAGAGAGAGGGAGAGAGCCAGAGAGCAAGCACAGGCAGACAGTGGCAGGCAGAGGCAGAGGGAGAAGCAGGCTCCCCGCCGAACAAGGAGCCCGATGTGGGACTCGATTCCAGGATGCCAGGATCATGACCTGAACCGAAGGCAGCCGCTCAACCAACTGAGCCACCCAGGCGTCCCAGAATGTAGCACTTTTAAACAAGGTGTGCTCTGGTATATTTGTGAAATGAGACCTGTCACCACCACCATGGAAGTGAGGCTCCATAAAACTCTCATGTTAGCACAGGTTTGGGCTGGTCTTCTGGAGCTGGAGACTGCTACAGTGGACTGATGCAAGCATGATTGGGAAGGGTGATTAGCAGGGGTGGTGGGTTGTGGCTTGGTGTAATCAAGTTAGGTAGCAGGTGTCCATGCTGGGCTGGTTCCTGCAGGTGGCCCTGTGGTCATGCTGAGGGGCAGGTAGTGAAATGGTGCTGGCCAGTTCCTTTGTTCCGGAGTGGCCTTTCCATGAATGCTCCTTCTCTGGGATGCTCTCCAAAATGAGCAAATAGCCTATCCACTGTGTCCCCCAGGAGCTCTTCAGATCACTGTTTCTACTCTTTGCCCTTGGGTTGTTTGCTTGCCGTCTTTCCAAGAGTAGCTTAATGCCCTCTGGGTTCTATTCCAGCCAAGTCTGCGGACCCTTAAAACTCCAGGCTTTAGGTCCCACTTGTTGCAAGAAGTCATGAAATTCGGCCCTTCTTGCTTTCCCAGCCACCTGCTATGGGGATTGATTTTCCTCTTTTGCTCTCCTGTGTGCTAGTTACCCTTCTCCAGGACCCAGGCTCCCTCCTCACTGTGGTGGCCACAGTCTGTTTTTCTCCCAAACTGTATCTCCACACTTCCCTACCTTCTTGAATGTGACCTCTTCTCTACCTTTAGTTGTTGAGTTTGTTCTCCCAGTCTTCAGATGAATTTCTGGGGTTAGAATGATTTGATAATTATCTAGTTGTATTCCTGGGAAAAGGCAAACCTAAGGTCCTTCAACTCTGCCACGATCTTCCAACCTGGCTTAATGGATTTTTACCAAGTTATAATAATGCTGTTTCCTTTGTAGGAACAGTAGGACAAAAAAAATTCAAAGATAAACAGAAGTCATAAAAGCACAGAGTATCTGGGGAGTGGGAGGAGGGACATGTAGAAGCTCTTATTAATGAAAAAATCATGTTAATGTACATTTTATTAAAATCTAACTAAAATCCAAGTTGTTTTTCTTTTAGTGTGTTAACCTAACATATCTTTCCATAAAACTAGAGAGTATTTCCCCTTTTTTTTGGTGATGTATATTTGATTTGATTTCATGGGAGACAATTGAAAAAATCCATGCAGAACCTTAAATTAATTACTATAATTATTTTGAACTTGTGATATGTTTTTAAATTGTTTACTGACAAACCATTTTATTCTCAAGGTTTGGTGAGAACTATAGATCTAGAGAACACTACAGTTTAAACCATGTCCTATAAGAATTTTTTTTTTTAATTTTACTGCCACTAGGGGGTGCCTGGTAATTGAATCTGTTTCTATATTTACAATTTCTGAAAAAAGAAAACACTAAGAAAGAAATTTATGATATGTATGTCTATAATTACGCTTAGAATTATTTTTTTTTACTTTTAGAATTATTTTAACATAAATTATATTTTTCAGAAAACAATATCAAGCTAAGAATATAAGAGCAATCTCTTTAATCATAACCTATGTAACAGTTGAAAATCATCTAAAAACACTTCTTTTTTTTAAGATTTTATTTATTTATTTGACAGATCAAAAGTAGGCAGAGAAGCAGGCAGAGAGAGAGGAAGGGAAGCAGGCTCCCCGCCGAGCAGAGAGCCCAATGTGGGGCTCGATCCCAGGACCCTGGGATCATGACCTGAGCCGAAGGCAGGGGCCTTAACCCACTGAGCCACCCATGCGCCCCTAAAAACACTTCTTAATAAATCAGATTTCACTAATTAATAGAAAAGTGAAGCAGTATCCCGATGGCAAAACTTCAGACTATAAGTCATAGTAAAATTAGCAAAGAGAAAAAAACCTGTTAACTATACACATTTCATATTATAAGATTTAGTCCACCAAGGATTTAATTATTACGTACTGGATAAAAATAAGCTCTGTCCTCAAGTAGCTTATAACCTATTCATTAAAAGTATTGGGCTTTTTTTTTTTTTTAAAGATTTTATTTATTTATTTGACAGACAGAGATCACAAGTAGGCAGAGAGGCAGGCAGAGAGAGAGAGAGGAAGGGAAGCAGGCTCCCTGCTGAGCAGAGAGCCCGATGCAGGGCTCGATCCCAGGACCCCAGGATCATGACCTGAGCCGAAGGCAGAGGCATTAACCCACTGAGCCACCCAGGCACCCCTCAAATAGGATTTTAAAAATAGTCCACTCTATGTTGTTCACCAGAGAATCACCTATTTTTTAAAAAGATTTATTTATCTACTTATTTGAGAGAGAAACAGTGAGAGAGAGTATGAGAAGGGAGAAGGTCAGAGGGAGAAGCAGACTGGGAGCCCAATGCGGGACTTGATCCTGGGACTCTGGGATCACGATCTGAGCCAAAGGCAGTTGCTTAACCAACTGAGCCACCCAGGCACCCCAGAGAATCATCTTTTGGAGAAATGGCATAGAAAAGGCAAAATAAAGGGACAGAAATTATATTCTAGCTAAATATTAGTTAAAAGGATATATAGCAATATTAGTATCACATAAAGTTGAATTTAAGGCAAATAGCAATAAGGGCCATTTTACCAAGAAGATAGACAGTTGTGAACTTACGTGGACAAATCAGCAAAATTGGTAGAATTACAAGGAGAAATAGAGCAACCACAATCATATACAAACATATTTCAGAAACTAATGAATTAAGCAATATATTTTTGCAGACTATAGAAGATTTGAATAGCCAAGTTAAATACAAATGGAATACATATGAAAATTGGCCATTACTAGAACACACCAGTATCAAAGAATCACTATCATACTAACCTCATTCTCTGACCATTATGCAATTAAATTAGAAGTGAAGTCATAATAAAAGATATCTCTGAGATTCTCCATATATTTAGATACTACAAATGATTTATTTCAGAATTATGGGTCAAAATGAAATCATAATAGTAAACAGTAGATATTTAGAAGTGAACACAGTGAGAGTTCTAGATACTAAAATTTAGAACACAGCAAAAGTGATACCTAGAGGCAAATGTGTAATCTTAAGTCCACTAATTAGAAGACAAGAAAGATAGAAAACAATTGAATCGTTGTTCGATTTAAGAAAATAGAGAAATAACAACAGAGTAAGTCAGAAGAAAATAGAAGGAAAGAAAGATTAAGTAGCAGAAATTATTGATAGAAGTAATCTACAGCAAATTAACTCTTTGCTTAGAAAGTCAAGCCAGGAAAAAATAAGAGTAAGTACAAATAAAAATTCAGGTATGAAAAAGGAGACTTAGCCATAGATTCAGAAGAGATTTCTTAATTAATAAAGGAGCTATTAAATTAATACTAAACATAAAGGAAATTAATAGTTTTAAACAAAAATAAATACATATAAATAATAATAAAAATATGTATCTTTATATAAGAAAATCCTGAAATTTAATGAAATGGAGAGTTTTATATAAAATTAAAAGTACTAAAATTAGTTCAAGAAGGAAACAGATAACCTGAAAAAAAGCATTAAAGAAACTGAAGCATTAAAGCATTAAAGAAACTGAATTAACAGTCAAAAAATTGATATGCCACTCCTTCGCACTCTCTCTATCCCAGAGGATTTCCATGATGAAATCTTACCAAATCTTCATGAGAGTATCCCAATCTTAAATTCTTCCCAGAGGGTTTGCTACCTATCTTATGTTATAATGCTCATTAGAATCTTGATACCAGGGGCGCCTGGGTGGCTCAGCCTTCGGCTCAGGTCATGGTCCCAGGGTCCTGGGATTGAGCCCCACATCGGGCTCTCTGCTCAGCAAGGAGCGTGCTTCCCCCCACCTCTCTGCCTGCCTCTCTGCCTACTTGTGATCTGTCTGTCAAATAACAAATAAAAATCTTAAAAAAAAAAAAAAGAATCTTAATACCAAAACCAAAAAAAGATAATGTAAGAAAAAATTATCTCAACTTGTAATAACCCGAGATAATAAAAATGAGTGGGTAAACTTTTCTTTGCCCCCTCTCAGCTTTACCATTTAATGATCTCTTTTCCCCCTGTCCCTAATCCATACCTTCAAATGGCATCTCTCTCCAAATTCAAATGGTGTTATAAGATTTAAAGGAAACAATAATCCTCTTTTGAAAAACATAACTTGATTATATTTCTTCCCTGCTCAAACCCCTCTACTAGCTTTTCATCACAATTAGGATAAAATCCAAATTCCTTGCTATGACCCATGAAGGATTTACATAATCTTGTTCCTGACCTTCTACCTCCTTTCATCTCTTATCACTCTCCTTCTGGCTCATAGCTTGCCAGCCACACTGGCCTACGTGCTCTTCTTTATTTTTTTTTTTAAATTTATTTATTTGTTAGAGAGAGAGAGAGAGAGAGAGCGCACAAGCAGGGGGAGCGTCAGGCAGAGCAGGCAGAGGGAGAAGTAGGTGCCCGCTGAGCAAGGAGCCCCACACGGGACTCAATCCCAGGACCCTGGGATCATGACCTGAGCCGAAGGCAGTGGCTTAACTGACTGACCCAGCCAGGTGTCCCACCTCTTCTTTAAACATTCTAAATGTGCTTCCACTTTAGGGCATTTGCCTGTTCCCCTGCCTGGAATGATCTTCCATCAATAATCAATTTAGTTGGGACGCCTGGGTGGCTCAGTTGGTTAAGCGGCTGCCTTCGGCTCAGGTCATGATCCCAGCATCCTGGGATCGAGTCCCACATCGGACTCCTTGCTCGGCAGGGAGCCTGCTTCTCCCTCTGCCTCTGCCTGTGCTCGCTTGCTCTCTCTCCCTCTCTCTCTGACCAATAAATAAATTTAAAAAACATAATCAATTTAGTTTATTTCTTTACTTTAGTCAGTCCTCTGCTCAAATGTCACATCCTCAGAGAGGCTTTTCTTGATCCCCCTGCCTAAAACAGCCCCTCTGTCATACTTTCTCCCTTTATCTTGCTTTATCACTGAAATGCATTACCTTATTAATATATTCATATTTCTTATCCATCTTCTTCATCACAGTGTAAAGCTACAAGAAATCAGGGACTTTTTTTTTGTTGAGTGCTATAGCCTCAGCAGCTAAAAGAGTACCTAAAACATACTAGGTACTTAGAAATATTTGTAGAATAAATACTGTGAAGTGACACAGTTCTAAGGACATTTGCCTCTCAAAGATCAAAGCTAAGGGGTAAAGTTCTAGTGGTGGGATAACAAGCATTATGTAGAACAGAGATTAAGTATCTGAGGAAGAGATGATCTTAAACATGTCTCATAAATGTAATGACTTAGACAATCTTCACTTCTTAGCATGAGGTTAGCCTTTATTTTTGTCCATTGTTCCTTATAGCTTTTCTCATCAAAATATGGAAGGAGCTCTGGCTTTATAGAACACATAAACTATTCAGTTCTATATTTGCCCTACACTGGCTTTTTGGCCTCAGGTAACATTTTTCCTCTATGAGACTCGTTTCCTTAGTATTATTTCACGTATGACTATCTTCTCGAACCAGATTATGAGCAGTGAAAAGGAAGAACATTCTTAATGAACATCTCCCTCAGTTTATGAAAGGGTTACATATGTAAGAGGCCCTTAATAACAAATACTTGTAATGAATATGAAAAGTTTCATGACTAATTGAGGAATGTGATTTTTGGTCTATGCATCCATAGTCTCTTCGTTGGCTATTTTGCTAATTGTCAAATTTGTCATAAAATGTTTTGTTTTGTTTTGTTTTTTAAGATTTTACTTATTTATTTGACAGAGACAGAGAGACAGCAAGAGAGGAAACACAAGCACGGGGAGTGGGAGAGGGAGAGTGGGGAGGCCGATGCAGGGCTCCAACCCAGGACCCTGGGATCATGACCCAAGCTAAAGGTAGATGCTTAACGACTGGGCCACCCAGGTGCCCCATAAAGTGTTTTCCAGATAAATTAAGAGTTCATCTATCATGTTATTCATGAAGGATGTCTGTTACCAGATGTCATTTATTAGATACAGATTGAGTACCATCTTATAATGTGTTAAGTCATTGTTCTAGGTACTGGGGATACAATAAGGAACAAGATGACAAAGATGCCTGCTTTCATGGGGTTTACAATATAGTTTGTGTAGAGATGTGGGGGGGACAGGCCACAAAGTATAAAAACACAAGAAAAATTATTAGGTGATAATAAGTGCTTTCTAGAGAACTAAAGTAGAGTGACATGATAAGAATTGGGTCACTGCTGTAGGTTGTAAGCTCAGGAAAGGCCTCTCTGAAGATACACTGTTTAAGCTGAGACATGATGGTTGAGGAGCCATTCAAGTGAAAAGCAGAAGAAAAAGTATTCTAGGTAAGGTAAAGTATTCTAGGTAAATAATGCCAAACCTTCAGGCCATATATAAATATAGTTGGAGAAGGTTAAATATTTTCTGGTGATTGCTTGCTAGAAAAAGACTGAGAAGATGTCTTGGTAATAAGACAGTCTTTTTAACTTGCTTTGGTCTTCTACCGATAAGTGATAAAAAGGTCCAGTTCCATTTTAGTTATATAGATTTTCTTCATTTTATGGAAAGTTGACAGAAAACAAGGTATCCCCTGTATAGTTGTCCCTTTTACTAGTAGTAATTGATTCATGCTGTTGAACTTTGACCTTTTTACTGGGAAGATGGTTCCAGTTTATATTTTAATGACTTTTATGAAGGTGTTTTTGAGCTCTGGTCATGAAGTCAAACATATGGTCTGCTTATGTGGCCTCTGAGTTGTGAAGTTGCTGTTAACTATGGCTTTGAATTAATTGCTATTGTACAAGCAGGAGTAAAACCAGGGTGCTAATTGGGAATCTTGTGATAGTTGAGTAAACCACTGGTGTTAATATATATGGCTTTTTTGGGGGGGAGGTCTTGGAAAACCATTGGTAGGAAAGCAGGTAACAGTAGTCTTGAATTAAGCAAGAGGAGGGTGTTATATTTTCCACTGGGTGCTGTGGGGAGTAATTGAGGAGTAATGAGTTAAGGTATCTGAGTTGTAGCCCCAGCTCTGCCACAGAATCATTGTATGACTGTAGATAGACAGGTCACTCTTCTGCTCTTGGCCTCAGATACTACCAGAAAATAAAGAGATTCTTCTAGATTATTAGGCATCTGTGGTGCCACTCATTTTTCCTTTCCTCTAGGATTCTAATCAGTGGATTATACAAACAAAAATTAATATTTAAATTAGAAAACAAAACTGCTTTAATGGCCAGATGAGCACACAATAGAACATGTGGTTGGTTGGTTGACTTATTTATTTATTTATTTATTTATTTATTTATTTATTTATTTTTATAGTACATCATTAGTTTTTTATGTAGTGTTCAATGATTCATTAGTTCAATGATTCATTTTATGTAGTGTTCAATGATCCATCACATCACATGCCCTCCTTTAATGCCCATCACCCAGTTACTATATCCCCTCACCCACCTCCCCTTCTGCAACCCTCAATTTGTTTCCCAGAGTCAGGAGTCTATCATGGTTTGCCTCCCTCTCTGATTTCTTCCCATTCAGTTCCCCCCCCTTTCTTCTATGATCCTCTGCACTATTTATGTTCCACATATGAATGAAACTGTATGATAATTGTCTTTCTCTGATTGACTTATTTCATTTAGTATAATACCTTCCAGTTCCATCCATGTTGATCTAAGTGGTAGGTAAATGGTAGTTATTCATTTTCTGATGGCTGAATAATATTGTATTGTATGTACAAACCACATCTTCTTTGTCCTTTCATCTGTTGAAGGGCATCTTGGCTCCTTCCACAGTTTGGCTATTGTGGACATTGCTGCTGTGAACCAGTTTGGGGTACAGGTGCCCCTTCTTTCCACTACATCTGTATATTTGGGGTAAATACCCAGTACTGTAGTTGCTGGGTCATAGGGTAGCTCTATTTTTAACATCTTGAGGAAGCTCCATACTGTTTTCCAGAGTGGCTGTACCAACTTGCATGCTCACCAACAGTGTAAGAGGGTTCCCCTTTCTCTGCATCCTTGCCAACATTTGTTATTCCCTGTCTTGTTCATTTTAGCCATTCTAACTGGTATAAGGTGGTATCTCATTGTGATTTCGATTTGTATTACCCTCATGATAAGTGATGTGGAGCATTTTTTCATGTGTCTCTTGGCCATTTGTATGTCTTTGGAGAAGTGTCTGTTCATGTTTCATGCCCATTTCTTGACTGGATTTTTTGTTTTTTGGGGGATTGAGTTTGAGAAGTTCTTTATAGATCTTGGATACCAGCCCTTTATATGTACTGTCATTTGCAAATATCTTCTACCATTCCATAGGTTGCCTTTTAGTTTAGTTGACTATTTCCTTTGCCACGCACAAGGCTTTTATCCTAATAAATAGACCACTTTTGCTTTTGTTCCCCTTGCCTTTAGAGATGTGTCTTGCAAGAAGTTGCTGTGGCTAAAGTCAAAGAGGTTCCTGCCTGTGTTTTCCTCTAGGATTTTGATGGATTCCTATCTCACATTTAGGTCTTTGATCCATTTTGAGTTTTTATCTTTGGGTATGGTGTAAGAAAATGGTGAAGTTTCATTCTTCTGCATGTGGCTCTCCCAATTTTCCCAGCACCATTTATTTGAGAGACTTTTTACCATTAGATAATCTTTCCTGCTTTGTTGAAGATTAGTTGACCATAGAGTTGAGGATCCATTTCTGAGGTCTCTATTCTGTTCCATTGATCTATGTGCCCGTTTTTGTTTGTTTGTTGTTTTTAAAGATTTTATTTATTTATTTGACAGAGAGAGATGCAGCAAGAGAGGGAACATGGCAGGGGGAGTGGGAGAAGGAGAAGCAGGCTTCCTGCTGAGCAGAGAGCCTGATACGGGGCTCAATCCCAGGACTCTGGGATCATGACCTGAGCCGAAGGCAGACGCTCAACGACTGAACCACCCAGGCACCCCATGTGTCTGTTTTTGTGCCAGTATCATGCGTCTGGAGGTTTACAGCTTTGTACTATATCTTGAAGTCAGGCATTGTGATGCCCCCAGCTTTGCTTTTCTTCTTCAGCAATCTCCTGGCAATTTTAGGTCTTTTCTGGTTCCATACAAATTTTAGGATTGTTTGTTCCTGCTGTGTGAAAAATGCTAATGGTATTTTGATAGAGATTGCATTGAATATGTAGATTGCTCTGGACAGTATAGACTTTTTCACAATGCTTATTCTTTTAATCCATGAGCGTGGAATGTTTTTCCCTCTCTTTGTGTCTTCCTCAATTTCTTTCTTAAGTGTTCTGTAGTTTCTAGAGTACTGATTCTTTACATCTTTGGTTAGGTTTATCCCTAGGTATCTTATGGTTTTTGGTGCAATTGTAAATGGGATTAATTCCTTGATTTCTCTTTCTTTAGTCACATTGTTAGTGTATAGAAATGCAATTGATTTCTGTACATTGATTTTGTATCCTGCCATGTTGCTGAATTGCTATATGAGTACTAGCAATTTGGGGGTGGAGTCTTTTGGGTTTTCCACATCAGTATCATATCATCTGTGAAGAGTGAGAATTTGACTTCTTCCTTGCCAATTTGAATACTTTTTATTTCTTTTTGTTGTCTGACTGCTGAGGCTAGGACTTCTAGTACTATGTTGAACAATAATGGTGAGAATGGGCATCCCTGTCCTGTTCCTAACCTTAAGGGAAAAGCTCTCAGTTTTTTCCCATTGAGTTCATTGTGGGCTTTTTGTAGAAGGCTTCTCTCTATTCCTACACTTTGAAGAGTTTAAATCAAGAAAGGATACTGTATTTTGTCAGATGCTTTTTTTTTTTTTTTGTATCAAGAGAGGATCATATGGTTCTTGTGTTTTCTTTATTAATGTGATCTGTCATGTTGATTGATTTGTGAGTGTTGAATCACCCTTCTGTCCCATGAATAAATCCCACCTTGTCATGGTGAATAATCCTTTTAATATACTGTTGGAACCTATTGGTCAGTATCTTGGTGAATATTTTGGCATCCATGTTCATCAGGGATATTGGTACATTGTTCTCCTTTTGATGAGGTCTTTGTCTGGTTTCGGGATCAAGGTAATGCTGGCCTTATAGAATGAGTTTGGAAGTTTTCTTTCCCTTTCTATTTTTTGAAACCACTTTGTGGTAGAATAGGTATTATTTCTTTTTTAAATGTTTGATAGAATTCCCCTGGGAAGCCATCCAGCCCTGGACTCTTATTTTTTGGGAGTTTTTTGATTACTGCTTCAATTTCCTTATTGGTTATGGGTCTGTTCAGGTTTTCTATTTCTTCCTGTTTCACTTTTAGTAGTTTATAAGTTTCCAGGAATGCATCCATTTCTTCCAGATTGCCTAATTTGTTGGCATATAGATGCTTGGAATATGTTTTTATAATTGTATTTCATTAGTGTTCATTATGATCTCTCCCCCTTCATTCATTATTTTATTAATTTGGGTCCTTTCTCTTTCTTTTTGTTACGTCTGGCTAAAAGTTTATTGATCTTTTTTTTTTTTTTAAAGATTTTATTTATTTATTTGAGAGAGAGGCAGTGAGAGAGCATGAGCGAGGAGAAGGTCAGAGGGAGAAGCAGACTCCCCGTGGAGCTGGGAGCCCGATGCGGGATTTGATCCTGGGTCTCCGGGATCATGACCTGAGCCGAAGGCAGTCGTCCAACCAACTGAGCCACCCAGGTGCCCCTAAAAGTTTATTGATCTTATTAATTCTTTCAAAGAACCAGCTTCTTTTTTTTTTTTAATTTTTTTTAAAATTTCTTTTCAGCGTAACAGAATTCATAGTTTTACACCACACCCAGTGCTCCATGCAATGTGCGCCCTCCATAATACCCACCACCAGGCTCCCCCAACCTCCCACCTCCCACCCCTTCAAAACCTTCAGGTTATTTTTCAGAGTCCATAGTCTCTCATGGTTCATCTCCCCCCCAGTTTCCCTCAACTCCCTTCTCCTCTAGTTTTGCTGATATGTTCTACTATTCTGCTGGTTTCCATTGCATTGAAATGAGATTCTCCCGCTTGGTTTAGGCTTTATTTGCTGTTCTTTCTCCAGGTCCTTTAGATGTAAAGTTAGCTCGTGTATTTGGGATTTTTTCTAATTTTTTGAGAGAGGCTTGTATTGCAGTGTACTTCCTCTTAGGACTGCCTTTGCTGTATCCCAGAGGTGTTGAACCAATGTATTTTCATTCTCATTAGTTTCCATGAGTTTTTAAAATTCTTTAATTTCCTGGGTGATACATTCATTCTTTAGCAGGATGCTGTTTAACCTCCAAGTGTTTGAGTTCCTTCCAAATTTCCTCTTGTAATTGAGTTAAACTTTCAAAGCATTGTGGTCTGAAAATAAGCAGGGAATAATCTCAGTCTTTTGGTATTGGTTGAGACCTGATTCGTAACCCAGTATTTGATCTATTCTGGAGAAAGTTCCATATGTGCTTGAGAAGAATGAGTATTCTGTTGTTTTAGGATAGAATGTTGAAATATAACTGTGAAGTCCATCTGGTCCATTGTGTTATTCAGAGCCCTTGTTTTTTGTTGATCTTCTGCTTAGATGATCTTTTCATTTCAGTGAGTGGGGTGTTGAAGTCCCCTACTCTTAATGTAGTATTATCAATGTGTTTCTTTACTTTGGTTATTAATTGGTCTATGTAATTGGCTGCTCCCATTTTGGGGACATAAATTTTTACAGTTGTTAGATCTTCTTACTGGATAGACCCTTTAAATATGATATAGTGTCCTTCTACATCTCTTCCTACAGTCTTGGCTTAAAATCTAGTTTACCTATCTGATATGAGGATTGCTACTCCAGTTTTCTTTTGAGGTCCATTAGCATGGTAAATGGTTCCCCACTCCTTCAGTTTCAGTGTGGAGGTGTCTTTAGGTCTAAAATGAATCTCTTGTAGATAGCATATGGATAGGCCTTGCTTTTTTATCTGCTCTGATACCCTGTGTCTTTTGATTGGAGTGTTTAGCCCATTTACATTCAGAGTAACTATTGAAAGATATGAACTTAATGCCATTGTATTGCCTGTAAAGCCCGTTTCTATAGATTGTCTCTGTTTCTTTCTGGTCTGTGTTACTGTTGGGATCTATCTCTGCTTACAGGATTCCCTGTAATATTTCTTGCAGGGCTGCCTTGGTAGTCCCATATTCTTTCAGTTTCTGTCTGTCCTTAAAGCTCTTTATCTCTCCTTCCATTCCAAATGACAGCCTTGCTGGATAAAGAATTCTTAGTGGCATGTTCTTCTCATTTAGTACCCCAAATATATCATGCCATTCTTTTCTGGCCTGCCAGGTTTCTGTGGATAAGTGTGTTAGTCTGATGTTCCTCCTCCTGTACCTAAGGAATCTCTAGTCTCGAGCTGCTCTTAGGATAGCCTCTTTTACTGTAAAATTTCCTGGCTTCATTACTGTATGTCCAGGGGTTGATCTGTTTTTATTAGTTTTAGGAGGGGTCCTCTCTGCCTCTCAGAAATGAATGCTTGTTTCCTTCCCCCGATTAGGGAACGATTTGCTGAAATATACCTTCTTTCCCTCTCTCTCTCTCTTCTCCCATTTAGGCACACCAATAATTCTGACATTTGTTTGTTTCAAAGCATCATTAAGTTCTTGAAGACTTTCTTCATAGGCTCTGAGTTGTCTTTCTGTCTTTTCCTCTACTTCCTTCCCATCAGTCTGTCTTCTAGATCACTTACTCTCTCTTTTGCCTCATTCACCCTAACTGTTAAAGCATCCAATTTAGACTACATCTCAGTTATAGCATTTTTAAGTTTGGCCTGATTAGCTCTGATTTCTGCACTTAGAGATTCTCTACTGTCTTTTATGCTTTTTCAAGCCCAGCTGTTAACTTAATAATTGCTATCCTGAATTATATCTCTGACATATTACTTATATCCATATCAATTAGTTCTATGGCAGAGAATATTAACTCTGGTTCTTTCTTTTGTGGTGAATTCCTCCTTCTAGTCATTTTGCCCAGAGAAGAATGAGTGAGTGAGTGAGTGAGCAGAGTCCAAAATATCAATCCCTACCCAAGGAATGTATACCCTAGACAAATCTGAGGCAGTTGGAAACCAAAACAGAAAAGCAAACAAAAACCAAAACAGAAAAACAAGAAAAAGAGGGGGAAAAAAGGTAGGTTGTAGGGGAGAGACTAAAATCTCACAGGGTGGACAAAACAGGGTGATCTACTTGTTCCTGAGTGAAATTTGGTCTGTGTGTTAGAAGACCCTCCCCAAATTGCAAAGATAGCAGAACTTATCTATATACAAAAATAAAATTGGATAGAGTGAAAAAAGGCCTAAAATGAAGCACATATCTATTAAATGTAGATTTAAAAAATAAGTAACTTAAAAACATAAGCTGGTAAAATAAGAAACTAGTTGAAACAGGAAAAAGTTAAAATAAAGAAATGGAAAATTTTAGAGTGAAAGAAACTGAATTGTGAGAAAAACCCCTCAGCTCAATATATTACTTTCCCCTCGTGCTGGATTTTTACAGTCTTGTGGGATCAGTAACCTAGTTTGTATCTATTCTTCCCGATTGTCTTCTTGGGGGAGGGGCCTGCTGTGCTGCTTCTCAGGTGTCTTTGCCTGGGTGGAGTTGCACTGCCCCTTGCCAGGGATCTGGGCTCAGTGTAAGCTGGTTCTCTGTGTGACTTTTGTTCCCTGGAGGTTTTCCGCTCCTCTTTATAGAGGATCAGAATAAAAATGGCTGTGCTTGGATCTCTGGCCCAGAGCCAAAAGATCGAGATTTCCCCCCCCCTTCAGTAAGGAACAAAGAGTCATGTGCCAAACTCTACAGACTCTTGTGGTGCGTGCCCACTGTAATCCTCCCAAGGAGAGTCTGAGGGACTCATGCATGTCACTGCCCTTTGTATGACTTGGGACTGAGTGTGGTTGTGGGCTTGTGCACCGTACCTCACTCCGCTGCTCCCAGGCCACGACTGAGTGTTACCCTACTGTCCTTTCTGGGGCCACTGCCACCCTGAGAGCTGTGACCCAGTTGTGGGTGCAGCCATTTCATCCCTCCTAGGAGATGGTAAACAGCCCACATATTTCAGTCGTTTTCATGGTGTTTAGGCAGAGAGCAGTCACCCAACCGGCTTGCCATTTTGGGCAACACGAGCTGAGAGTCCCCTCCTGGTCTTGCCGACCGTAACCAGTTTCCTCTCTCCATTGCTTGGGCACTCTACTGGTTCAAGCACCCTCCATTTGTTCTGTGTCTCTGGGAATCCTGAGACCACAATGACCCACCTAGAATTCTACCCTTTGCATCCGCTGAGCACCTTTCACAAAGTAAACATGTGGTTTATACTTGAATGCTAAGTGGAGTCTTTTACCTTTCACTCTAGATCTAAATCTTAGGAACTATGTACTTAGGTAGCCTGTAGAAAGAGTTGAGACTGGGTCTTTAGAGCCTGATGGCCTGGTGCAATAGGCCTGTCTCGCCAACTCACTTACAGTAGGATTAATAGCTTAGAGAGCTCATAGCAAACTTCGTTCAGGTGTATCTACCACAGAGGGTAAGAAGTAGGAGGGAATTCAGTGCACTAGGGCATAAGTAAAAGAGAAGCTGCTGGATTTTAGTCCCTGCCTTCTGTGAAACCTAACCTAGCACCTTGTGACCTTGTGAATAATTGTAATAGTGTCTTCTCTTCCTTGGGACAAACAAGTCTAGAATAGGGAAAAATGCTATAAGTGTTCTCATTAAAACTTCCCTTTGTCGGAAGAAGTGGCATGGGAAGAAATAGTATACCCTTATTAGCAGAGGGAGAAATTTGAAGAAAAGCAGATGAAACATTCTTCTCAGGATCCTTGAAGTCTCTATCTCCATATTTGATATGTGTCTCACTATACCCATTAAACATGGTATGATAAGGGAAAGACTGAAGTATTCCTCCTCTGTCTGTAGCTTCTTATAACCATCCAGCAGTTCTGGTCATAAGTATCCACCTGTGCTCCTAGCCTTAGGTCTAGCTAAGAGGTGTATTGATATTCATATAAACATAGGATACCTTTTTCTTTTTCTCATTCCAGTCTGTCCCACCCTATACTGAGACCATTCCAGACACTCATCTGCCCCCATTATCCCAACTAAGAAAGATAATTTGAGGGATTTAGTTATTTGGAGGACTTTCCGAGCATGCCTCCATCTAACTCTCATTCTACTTCTACTTCCCCAAACACCTCACATTCTCTGTATAGATGTTACTCCTTGTAATATTTTTCACTCTTTTGTGTATATCTTGCTATTTTCATTTTTGGTATATTCCCTTAGTGCAAGAAGAGTCATACCTATAAGAGCTCTGACTTAGAATGAGAGGAAAGCTCAAGGATATCCTCTTTGGAGGGAGTTAAAGAAGCCATCTAATCCAGTCCCATTTTCTGATTGGGAGAACTGAGGTACTGAAAGAAGTTAAATAGTCTATTAGGCCTTAGCTTCTTCACGCATAATGATCAGGTTGATAATTTTTTTTCCTAGGGCTCTGGAAAGAGCCAATATGATTACATAAGAACACGTAATAAATAATAATAATAATAATACAGATTATTATTAATACACATAATTATTATGTATATTGTTAATACGCATAATAAATAATAAATAATAACAAATAAGAGCACTGGTCAGTCACAGAGCTAGTTAATGCGTGAGCCAGGACTTAGCTATCATAGAACTCTTAACTAACTCCAAACCACTCATAGTGCCTCTGAGCACTGCTCTAAAGGTCAGGGTGAATATGGCCCTAAACATAGTCTCATTTCAGCCTAGTTCATGTGTAAAGTAGATGTTCAATAAATCCTTTAAGTGGGTAAGACAAAGTGATATAGCCCCTTTAGGAAGAAATAAACAGCTTTCAATGGGGGAGTTTTTTTGGCTAAGTATTTTTATTTTCAAACTGGGGGAAAAGGCCACAATGGACTTCACTTTTAAATAATTTGCTGAGATGTCATTTGAAATGGTGTTTATGAGGTGTCTTCTCATGGTGGCTTTTTATTGATCAGTATTCATGAGATTTTAGCAGTGTGGTAGGAAGAAAGACCTTAAATGGCCTATATATGACAGTTTTCTGAAAATTTTATATATGTAAGTCATTGTTCTTAATGGATCAGTTAATTTCTTCTTCCAAAATGCTTTACAAAATAACTTTTTTGTTGTTGTTTTTACATAGGATAGTTACCTATGGGAATATTTTACCAGTGTTTTAATCATTTTAATTGATATTAGCTTGATATATCAAGTTACTTATATGAGTTACTTAGAGTAACTCATTTCTCAAGAATAAATGAATATAAGCAATGTTTCCAGTACATTGTTGTAATTGCTGTTCAACTTAAATTTAATTCAAATGACTAGTATTATTAGAGTTTGTAAAAGTAAAATTATGAAGTATTGGTTTGGTAAATGTTTCTTAATAAGGGGTTACTGAAAAGTGGCTCATTTTAAGAAGAAGACATTTCCCTGAAGTTATGCATCCTGGATGAAAGAAGAAACTTGTCCCCAATTAAAGCATTGATGGAGTTCACGACACATCTAATTGGATTGATGTACCAAACCCATTTATATAGTTTACTGCCTATTGATAGGTCGGTGACCACTGAGATTAGCTTGTTAACATCACACTTTGAAAAAGAATTGCAGGTATTCTCTATAGTTGATTTAATGAACAGTCAGAAACTTGGTCATTAATTCATGAAACAAAAATCAATATATCTGTAAATGAATGTATTTTTTTTGTTTTCTTCCATTTTGTCTACATGTATAAAATTGTTTTGACACTTTTGCTGTAAACTACTTGATGGATCACAATATATCACTATCACCACTAATTACCACATTTTGATTCATCTTATATTCTTTGGTTAATACATTTTGCTGTATCCAATGTATCACTATATTGATAAACAGTAATTATAGACATAAAGACACCTGAACTTGAAATTATCCTGAAAAATGTTATTAAGAATTATGTGAAACCAAATGTTTATTTATCTAGACATATTTAATTGCCAGGAAAGAAAGCAATTAAAAGTAGCTGCAGAGTAAGAGGCCAACCTTCGTTAAACATGGTTTTAAGATTGTTACAGAACTTGTGGTGATGATAACATGGTGTCTTGGAGGATGTTAACAACTGTAGCAGAGTGTTAATTAAGAATGATGTAATCTGCAGCTCAGAATTATTAGTAGGATGATAGTTTAACTGGACAGGAGCAAAACCTAGTTTCAGTTATGATGAGGGCTCAAGTTATATTTATAGCGGAAAGATTAACATTTTATTTTTATGCTGTTCCTGAGACAATTTAAAAATCCTGAATGAAACACAGTCAAATGTAAACATCAAGTCCCTAGCTCATTTACATATGTGCCAGATTTCCAAACTGATTGCTGTTTGAACCTAATCTGTCATTGCTGGCTGCATTAGCTACAACAAACATTACATTTACATATTGATTTCTTATTTTGTTTTAGTGTAAATAATCCATAATTATAGTAAATTTGGTCTTTTGTTGACAAGAGCTCATATGACTCTGTAAGTTTAGAATGGAAATTTAAATTGCCATGTGTGATGCTTTTTAATTTAAAATCTTGACGTATCTGAAAGGATAAAAAGATCACTGTAGATCATAAAATATTCCCAGAAACAAAAAGGAGAACATTTTATAGGGCCTTTTGGAAAGATATAAATTATAAAGTATTAATGAAAAATTCAATAGCTTCTTCCAAGATTATTCTTTACATTTTTCTAATAAAGATTCACAGTAATTTGAAAGAACTTACTGTTTTTGCTTCAAATTCAGGTCATACTTAGAAAATAAAACTACTGGAAATGAACCCTCTAAGCCTATTATCTTATACTGATATTTTTGTTTAAAATATCTAGTACAAGAAAAAAAATAGCATACACACGTAGCAGGAATGAAACAAGAGATATTTTTGATCCCTATACTGGTGTTAATTCTTTACTTATTGTAACTACATAGGCAGCATTGATTTGAGAAGTATGACTTCACTGGCAACAAACTGTGTCAGTGGAAATATGTATTAACTAGCAGCGGCAACAAATCCATGGTTTCCATTTACATTGATTAAAAAGCATGTTGTATTTTTGAAGTTAAAAATATGGGACCCAGGGTGTCTGCATGGCTCAAGTCATGATCCCTGAGTCCTGGGATCAAGCCACATCCCTGTTGGGTTCCCTGCCCAGTGGGGAGCCTGCTTCTCCCTTGCCACCCCCCTTAACTTGTGCTTGCTCTCTCTCTCTCCATCTCAAATAAATAAATAAATAAATAAAGTCTTAAAAAGAAAGAATTATTTGCAAGAATGGTAGTTATCAGATTGTTCAAGTATTTATTTTTATGGTTTACATTTTTTATAGATATATAATTTACATACAACAAATGCACAATTGTTTGCACATTTATTTACAATTAAAAATTTTTTTTATGTGAGTGTAGTTGACGCACAATGTTATATATTAGTTTCAGGTGTACAACATAGTGATTCCACAAGTTTATATATTATGCTGTGCTCACCACAAGTGTAGCTACTAGAGTCTGTCACAATACATTGCTATTACAATATCATTGACCATATTCCTTACACTATGCTTTTTATTTCTGTGACTTATTCATTCTATAACTGAAAGCCTGTATCGCCTACTCCCTTTTACCCATTTTGCCCATACCCCAACCAAAAATGCACAGTTCTTAAGTTTCTTCCAGTTACAAGAGTTTTGACCAAAGCATATTGTTTTCTACCATGGATTTTAATGAGTAAGATTCTAACTTGGATGTGTATATAAATATGTGATTAACAGCCATTTAGAAGCTTATACTCAACTGATAGCAGCTGTTTACATGGTACTATGAATACAGAAGCTCTAAAAGCTATTATATTAGTCAACTCAGGCTGCTATAACAAAGTACCATAGACTGGGTGACTTAAACAACAGACATTTATTTCTCATAGTTCTGAGGCTGGGAAGTTCAAGATCAAGAAAGGTATGGGCAGATTTGGTTCCTGGTGAGAGCCCTCTTCCTGGCTTATAGATGGTTGCCTTCTTGCTGTGTCCTCACTTGGCAGAGAGTCTCTGGTCTCTCTCCACTTCTTGTAAGGACACTAATCCCATAAGGAGCCCACCCTCATGATTTAGCTAAATTTAACCTTCCAAAGGCCCTCCCTACAAATACCATCACATTAGGGATTAGGCTTTCAGCTTGTGAATTTAGCAGGGTGGGGGAGGAAGGGTGGGACACAAAAATTCAGTCCTTAAGAGCCCTGAAACCTAAGTCTGAATTTGTTGTGCTTCCTAGTTTGGTTGTTTAATCTTGATGGGTTTATACCTTATAAGAGTATTTCTCTTAGACTAGTAACTATTTTAATAGGAAGACTGTGGTGTAGCCCGGCCAAATTTGCTAGCTGAAGAATTTAAGAGGGAATTCTTGATTCAAGGACTTGCTGGGAAGGAAGTCCTTAAATTACTGTTATTATCTTTGATGCAGGATACCCTTCCTACTACTGTGCTACCCTATGAAATGGGCCTGCTGGTATTTGGCAGAAAGAAAGCCATTCTTCTTAATCAGGAATTACCAGCAGGTATATAGCTACATGATGATCAAATGATTATTTTACTACCACAATGTGGCTTTAAGTTAACCTTGAAAAATCACTGCATCATACATATTAAATAGCCATGTGCTTTCTGTGTAAGTGGATCACTAAAGTGCTTTCTCAGTGTGAAATAAACTCAGTCGAGACAGTAGGCTGTTACATTTATTTCATAGCGTTGCTTTTACCAATACTTGATCCATAGAGGCTAATAATTTATGGCTTTTCATGTCCACATGTAATAAAAGTGTATCTAGCTTCAAATTTATTTACTGGGGCCTGTGTGTTAAAATTTGCTACACATTATTTTCCCCTTATTAAAAAAAGATGGAGGGGAATATAAAATGTATTAAACTAAACCAGAGAACTTATTAGAAGACAGATATTTTATAGATGGCTTCTTGATTTCTGATAAATACTCCTGGTTAAATTGAAACAGGATCACCCCAGGCAGAGGTGGACAGTCTGCTAATGAAAGGGCACTAGAAGTGTAAGACTTCTGGACAAAAAAGAAAGCAGAGAAGGGGTGTTCTACCACATTATCTAGAAATTCTACCAGATTATCTAGATATCTACCAGATATCTAGAAATTCTATTTCTTGTGTTGTGTTGGTGACTTCAATATTAATGGTTAGTTATAATATTGAGAATTTTAAGGGAGTGAGCTTCCTACCTTCCTTCTTTGCTATAGTTCCCTGTCTTGTATCCTCCCCTTGCAATTTTAAAGATTTTATTAATTTATTTATTTAGAAGGGGAGAGTGTGAGTGGGGGGAGGGACAGAATCCCAAGCAGACTCTGTGCTGAGCATGGAGTCCAATGCAGGGCTTGATCCTGTAACGCCGAGAACATGACCTGAGCTGAAATCAAGAGTCAGAGGCTCAACTGATTTTTTTTTTTTTTTTAAGAATTCTCACTTCTCTTTAATCACTGAATTTCAGTTATTACAAATAATCTTAGGACAATTCAGGTAACTAAGGTTTTTGGGAGGGAAAACAGTTCTTGTACATGAAGAACTATGACATGCTCAATTGTTCTGTAAATAACTCTACTGGCTGGATTAATTAACAAACATTTTCACAGGAACAAATTTTTTAAAGCCAAAGATCACTGCATTTATATTTACAAAAAAGCCATAAACAAACATGCACTTCTCCTTTGGTGGGAGAACTTAAATCAATGTTCGAACATTAAGGCAGTGACAATTCTAAAACAATGAAATTCTAGTTAAGGCTTTATGTTGTTTTGAAACCCATAGTCATAGGCCACTGTGACCAAAGCAAACTCTTATCTACCAGGTTGGGTTCATCTCTCCAGGATATGTTTATTCACTACCAACTATTCTTCTATGGGACAGGAATTAGTAGTAACATCATCTATTTACTTGGGGTTATTAGTCCACTCCTTAAGTTTTATTTTGAGGATTTAGCCTTCAGCAGCATAAGCATGTGCCACAGAAGGAACTTCTACCCCCCAACAGAAGGCATCTACCCCCCAACCAACTCCCTGCCAATTTTAAAATGAAGAAACTGGCTACGGGAGTTATGAGATAACTTATATGAAAATATCTAACACTTGGTCTACTATTGCATAAAAATATTAATGTTCATTGTATTATATTGTACTATATTATATTTTTTGCACATAGCCACCAGCTTTAAGCTTGGAGCAATGTACGTGATTCTTACTACAGTTTAAATGTTAAATTTCACTCTGAATTTGAAGGTAGAGCAATGCTAAGTATTAACAGCTCTTGCCTGTTTATAAAAACAAAGTCATCTTTTTTTTTTTTAAGATTTTATTTATTTATTTGAGAGAGAGGGAAAAAGGGAGGGAGCACCTAAGAGTGGGTGGAGGGGCAAAAGGAGAGAGAGAAGCAGACTCACTGCTGAGCACGGAGGCTGATTTGGGGCTTAATAACAGGACCCTGAGATCGTGACCTGAGCCAAAGGCAGTTGCTTAAATGAATGAACCACCCAGTTGCCTCCCAAATCATCATCTTGTTGGTAATGCAAATATTCTAATTTAAAGGAAAATCATGATGAAGAAAAAAAATTAAAAACCCTACAATGAGGAGAGAATAGATACTCTATTGAAACCATTTCTTGCTATGGGTTAAAAATTCAAACTTTTTAAAAGGTTGTACATTTGCCTATACTTTTCCTTCTCCCTCTAATTGAAGAGAAAACATACCATTTAAAATAAATTATTTCATGGTATTTCTCACCTACCCACTTTGGTTGGCAGTCGTCCTCAGAGATACTCTGAAGGTCAAAAGTTGAAGTAGCATGAATGACTTTGCATTTTGAAGTAAAAGAAACTGCTTGAAGGTGGATTATCTGAGGCTAACTATGCTAGCCAACCTTAGAAGACAACTTAGAAAATTGCTCCTAGGTGCAGTAACAGGTGAGGATTCAATTCATTCTGCTAAGTTGCAGCTAGAATCAGTTGCCTAGATAATATTTTAGCAGTAAAGTCTTTGCAAATTATGCCAATGACCACAGTAAATTCTTTACTGCTTTCACTCCTCTTTCATTTCAGTCCCTGTCCGCCCCCCCAAGGAAAAACCCCTCAGAAAACCAAGAAACAAACTTACTCAGTTGATATGCCAGCTTCTGTGGAAAGACTCTGGTTAAATTTAGCTATTCTTCCTCTTTATTTCCAAGCACCTTGGGCGAAGTGGTATTAGAGTTCTTAGCAGACAGTACCAAAGAGGAATTGTAAATTTCCTAGTTTCCCAATCTCTCAATAAACTCAGTGAAGGCAGAACTGTGATTTTACTGGGCTCCCTTCCCCAGTACCTAGAGGACAAATCCCGAGTTAGACCTGAGCAGTAAGTCACTGCTACTTACTTTGTGTGTATCATGGGGCAAGTAATATAACATCAGTTTTTTCATCTGTAAAATGAAAAATGATAGTCATAACTCCATAAAGTTGACATGAAGTTCTTAATGCCTGATATATGGTAGCACTCATCAAAGGCTAGCCATCATTGTTAATGGCTGAGTAAATGAGTCAGGTCACAGATAATACTTACTCCTCCAGATGAACCATTCTCACAAGGAGCATGAATGTGGTATATCAACCCCAAGCAAGACCTGTGTAAAAAAGAACACTGTGAGTGAGTCTGGATAACATTAGGCATAATATATAATTATGTTCAGTGCATCAAAAAAAGTTTTTATTCTCTATGAACTCCTATAGAGGAATGGAACTAAAAAATGAAAAATTACTGCCACAAAAACACTATAGATCTTTTTACTAATGTTTTGTTATTATTATAAGAACACTCAAAAGTGTTCTATTTCATATGAATAAAAAATTCCACTTGGAAAAAAAAATCCTGCTTGGCCTTCTAAAATTTAATATTCACTGTTCTATGAAGGATTAATATCCTTTTCCTGAAGAGGAAACTGAGACTTTACAGAATAATTAAGTACCTAAAATGAGGCCTTATGTGGTAGACATTCAGCAAATATGTTTAATGTATGATTGACTTTTCAAAATCAAACAACTAGCAAGTAGTGGAGCAGGGACTCAAATCTGGCTCTATGACTTTCAAGCAGTTTAAAGCTATAAATATTTTCTCTGGCCAACTTAACCTCTGCCAGGACTATCGAGAAATTATAGAACTAGACTAAAGTGATGAGGTTTTGTTGGGGGTTTTTTGTTTGTTTTTTAGAGGGAGGGAGGGGCAAAGAGTGAGGGAGAGACAATCTTAAGCAGACTGCGCCCAGTGTGGAGCCCGACACAGGGCTCAGTCTCAAGACCCTGAGATCATAACCTGAGCTGAAATCAAGAGTTAGACACTTAACTGATTGAGCCACCCAGATGCCCCAAAAGTGATCTTCTAAAGTAGTCTGGCAGTTAATGCTCATGCTGCAAACCTTTTTGCAAAGTTATTGCACAAGTCTGCCAATCAAGATCAAGAAACATATCTAAGGAATTGCATAAAAGCAAGCACTAAAGGTATTAAATATATGTGTACATTCATATGTAAAGATAAAGGAGGATCTATATAATCATCAAAATTATAGAATTCTGGGCTTCTTACCTTGCATTTGTAGCCCCATAATGGTGGTCTTTAATTTTTTCAAGTTTTCTTTTTCACAAACCCTTCTTCACATTTCCTTACACTTCTTCCTCATTGCCTTCTATATCTTTCTCTATATTTTCCACTCTCCATCTCTGCTCAAACTAGTCTATGCCTGAAATCACCCTCCATAGCTACCTGTCAAATCACTATCCATTCTTCATATTACTTTAGAGTATTGTCTTTCTTCACAACTCTTTTAAATTCTGTGAATAGTCTATCCTGACTGTTACAAATAATAAGAATCAAATAATTATAGGAAGATTGAATTCTGAACTCCTAGCAGGCAGGAATCTTATTTATCTTTGTATCCCTAAAGCAGCCTAATCATTTGGGAGATAGGATGCTGTAAAGAACAGAATTAAATATAGTTTATAAACTTGGTTTCGTCTTTTTGTAGCTGCATGACCTTGGGCAATTACTTAACCTTTCTGTACCACAATTTTGTGAATAAAATGGCACTTCACAGTTAGGCTCAAAAAATATGCAGTTAAATGCAGTTCAGAATGTGCAGAACTATTCCTTAATTGTATATAGGATTAGATTGAATCACCTTTGAATATGTTAGTTGCCAAGGGAAATACTGATGAGTAATAAGATATTTATCCTGAAAAGGCTTATAGTCTTGAATTTAGGACTTCCACACATGAAACAAAGCAAACTATACAGAATATGCTATTATTAAGTATTGAATGAATTATATGATAAAGGAATTCAGAGAAGAGGGAGTCTGTAATAAATACAAGTGGTAGGCCATGAGGTGGCCTGAAAGCTGTGCAGTGTTGGGATAGTTGCGAAAGGGGATGAGAACAACGTGAACAGAGATTGAATTGAGTATCGTGTGAAGAAGTTAGCCATGACATGAGAAGTTAGCCAAACTATAGAGCAAAAGCCAAATCTTGGAGAATAGTTGCAAAGTAGGTTGACCTATGAAAGGCCCTGAAATTCCAAGTAGACTTTCCATTACTTGCCACTTTTGACCCCAAGTTCATTTAATATACAAATACCAAACTTTAACCCAACCTACTGTTTGAGCCTCATGGCACTCCTCTCACATATCCTTTATTGTGGCTATAATGAACTTTTCACAATTTCCTCAACATTGTGATTTTTCTGGCCTTACTACACTTAATATCTCAGTATCATTTGGCATAATTGTTCATGCTCTCCTAATTAAAACAGTTACTTATACTAGACTTTTTTGGTCTTTCTCTTATTTCACTGACCATTTATCAGTCTCCTTTGCTCTGACTCCTCCTCCTCTGCTTGATTTCAAATGATTGGAATGCCCAGATCTCCATCATGGCCTCTCTCCTTTTCTCTAAACAACTCATTTCTCTAGGATATTTCTTTTGCTCACAAAATCTGAATATGTTCTATGTGCTATGAACTCTCCTGCTCTGAGCTGTGTTTGTTGACATTCACCTCTGTACAGACATACATGATATCTCTTTTTGGATATGTAATAGGCATCTTAAACTTAATATATCCAAAACTTCACTCTTAATTTTCCCACCCACCCTGTTCCTACCCCAGTTTTCCTTGTTGATTGCAATTCCATCCTTCCAATTGCTTAGGCCAGAAACTTGGGGTTATGTTTTTCTCTCATTCCATTAGTAATTTGTATGGCTTCTACCTCTAAAAGATATCTGAACCTGACAACACTTCACCCTCTTTGCCTCTGTTACCTCTACTAAAGTAGTTCAAGTCACCACCACTTCTTGCCAGGACTAGCCTCCTAAGTCTTCTAGCTGTCCCTGCCTTTACTCTTTCTTCACCATAGCCTGAGCAGATGGAATAATATTGTATACATGTAAATGTAAGTCAGTTCTTAACTATTTCCCTGTGTAAAACCTCCAGTGGCATTCCGTTGCAATTACTATAAATATCAAGTTCTTTACTATGGTCTGCAAGGACCTACATGATCAGACTATTGCTATCTCTTTCTTATCATACCAGCCTCAACTTAAATGGCACTTCCTCAGAGATGCCTTCCCTAACTATTCTGTTGAAAATAATTCCCTTCACTCTGTCTGCCCTTCTGTTACCTTTTTAATTGTAATCCTGTTTTATTTACTTCACAGCACTTAGTATTTTCTCAAATTACTTACTCATTTATTTGGTTATTGTCTGTCTCCTTTACTGGAATGTAAGTTTCATGAAAGCAGGGATCATATTTTTCTTGTTCACTACTATATCCCTAGCAGCTAGAGCAATGTCATAAATGTACATAGGTGCTCAGTAAGTACCTGTTAACTGAGTGAATGAACATGCTATGTTCTTCCACTTATTATTTTCTTGTCTAAAAAGTGCCACCCTTCTCTCTTCCCCAAACGAAGCAAAAATTTCATGCCTTCCAAATGATAAATACAAAGGTCCTACTGATCCTTCATATTTCAGCTTGCATTTTTCTTCTCCTCTGAAGCTTTCCCTAACCATTCCCCTCTTTCACTTTTTTTCAATTTCTCAGTTCTACCTATTACATTTTACTCTGGCTATTTATATATCTGTCTACCCTTCTTAGATTGTAAAGTATTTTATGGATAGGACCTGTGTATTTGGGTTGGTTTCCTTAATGCCTGGAATAATACAAGGCATTGACTTAATGTTGAAAGACATGAATCAAAATAAAAATCTTAATCCCCTGGTAGTTTTCCAGAAAGTAACATTGCTTTCAGAGATACAAAGATGATTAAGACTCTTGCCTTCTGGAAATTCACAATTTACTCATTGTTCAATAAATATTTATCTACAGTGTGTCAGGCATTATGCTTAACTGCTAAGGATACAGTGACAAAGCTTTCTGCCTAAAGAAACTCACTTTTAGGTATCATTTCCTTTGATTTTGATCAATAATATATCATGCTAGGGGCACCTGGGTGGCTCAGTGGGTTGGAGCCTCTGCTTTCGGCTCAGGTCATGATCCCAGGGTCCCGGGATCGAGCCCCGCATTGGGCTCTCTGCTCCGCGGAGAGCCTGCTTCCTCCTCTCTCTCCCTGCCTGCCTCTCTTGCCTACTTGTGATCTCTGTCAAATAAATAAATAAAATCTTTAAAAAAAAATATATATCATGCTATATTTTGGTGTTTCCTAGGTATTTTTAGCCTGTAATTAACATGGGAACTCTATGAGAGACAGTGAGAGCGACAAATTAACTTCTTAATCCTAATTGTATGTTGCATGTATGTTTATTGCATAGTTATAGAATAGCAAAGGAGGATTAATGAAGGCCAAAACTGTGTAGCACACCCAAATTGTTTCCCCAGTTCTACAGGCATGGCACCATTATACCTAAGGCTGCCAGTATAGATTATTTATACACAACTGTGACAGATTTTTATTTTCATTGTTGATAGTGCTTTTTAATATTGTCATAAACAAATTGAACCATGACTTACGTTTCTTAGTTATGTGGTTCTTTGTGGTTCTGACACATTTCTAACATTTTGGTTAATGTTGCTCTGAATTCTCCAATTTCCAAATTCTGTGTATTCCTGAGTTCTAAGTGAAAGCACAGATGTTTTGAGGTAATTTTGATATAGCAGTTAAAGTTCTGTAGATTTCGGTATTTTCTGAATTTTGAGTTGAACCGTATTTCTATTCTTATACGACATTCATGAGGATAAATAATATTTTATATTTCACTTGGATTTGAACCAGAGTCTTTGAATATACATCTTAGTAGTATGTTTGGAATGTTATATAATTAAAAAAATTTGGTTCTCAAATTGCATATGACTTCTAGAAAGTACTTATGTATACACAGAGTTTAGAATTGAAATTTAAAAACACCTTGGTAGAGAAGGAGTTAACAAGTTAGCTCCCCTTGGTTGCTCTTTGCATCCTCTCTTGCCTTTAGGAGCTGAAAAGATGATAACATTGGGCCTAGACATGCCTGTGTAGAGGTTATGGTACTCCTGGGGTTTTTGCAGCTAGCTGTAAAGCAAGCTAGAACATGTTCATCTCAGAGTTCCTTGTTTTTCTTTCAACCCTTTCAGTGCCCTGCAGGAATCATTAAATCAAAACTTCATGCTGATCATCACCCACCGAGAAGTCCAGCGGGAGTACAACCTGAACTTCTCAGGAAGCAGTACCATTCAAGAGGTGAGTTATGTCTCACAGCTAAGGAATAAAGGTAGCTCATTATAGCTAATGTTGACCCTGTTAAAGAGGGCTTATCTGTTCTAGTTGGAAACTCTCTTTATGTTTCATTATTGGGTTCTTAATTTTAATTAACTGGAGCATCAATGATTACTGTAGATCTATTAAATGACTTGACCTAGAAAAATAGATGTTATAAATGAGAGCTCTTGATAAATCTTAAAATAGTCAACTTAAAACCTTGCTTAAAAATTACTCATTGTTACATAATATATTTTATGGTTTTCTAGTAGTAAGTCAAAATATTAATTTGGAAATTGTTGACAGCATGCATTTTTTAATATGCCTATATTTTATTTGAAAGGGTGCTCTCAAATATATTATTTATAATGTGTACACTGCCTTTTTCCAAAAGGGGTTTGAGGAGGCTTTTCTTTAGTAGCTCAATCCCAACATTAGGCAGTATTCGTGAGATGCGTAGGAGACTGTGTTTTTAGCTTAGAATATCTGAGATATAGTGTCAATATTTTCTTTAACATGGCCAACCAGAGCCACTGTTTCAAAAAAGAACCACCCCCAAGAGAGAAAAGGTACCTTTTTGCCTGTGGCCCCACCCACTTAAAAGCCAGTAATTTATCTCCGTCTGGGGAAAGTGTATAAGGCTTTGACAGGACTTGTATTTAGAAACACTGAGATGATGATTATGACAATTACTTGTTAATTGTGAAGACAACAATCATTTGTCTACTAATATTTTTATAAAGATAATTATGCTTAATCTTGGATTATTTCATAAATTTTTTCTTGGTCTACATTGCTTAAGATAATTATTAATGTCATATTGAAAGAATGAGTTGTTTTCACCCAATCATTTTTCAGATGTATATGAATTATTTTAGTAGTGGTTAGACTATTAATGTTTTATCAATGAATTTCAATTTCTGAATTTGCCATAAGTAGTTCATTGTTTGAAGTTTATTTTCTCTGTTTATCACTTGAATAGTTTGTTGACTAGTAACTAAAATCTTTAAAACTTTTCTTGACCCCTACTTTGAATAATAAGTTTGAGTTATTTGATTTTTTTCCCAGGATTTTAAACATATTGGTTGGCATTTCATTTTAACCTCTATAATGGGTGTTCTAGTCTCTAAATTTTCAATTCCTTGGAGAATCATTGATGCTTTTACTTTAGAAATAATGTTTAAGTATGGCACTATACCAGATTTATTCTGGTAACTTCATGGTAGTAAAATTTAAATTCTATATTGGATGTAATTAAATAAGGCAATTTAGTTTTAAAACAACTCCATTTTAATCAAGAAAAGCAAAAATAATACAAAGTAAATTTCATTTTGTTGATTTACTTTTTTAAATTGAAGACTAGTACAATATATGATGGATAAATACACACTGGTTTATTTTTCTTTCTGATTGAAGTTTTTATAGCCAGAGTTTTTACTTTTTTTTTTTTTTAGATTTTTTTTTTAACATTTCTGTAGTTTGAGTGTGTTTCAACTTTCTTCCACAAGAGGGCAGAAAGGACTATTAAACTGATAGTCTAAAAATGTCATTCAGTGTTTTCAAATTAGCTTCTCTTATATTAACAAAAAGGAGCATAATGGCCAAGTTATTGTTTGATTTACAGATAATTGGCATATTGCAGGGAGGAGACTTAATTTCACCCTTTTAAATTAAACAGGGAGATTTAAAAAGACATAAAATATTCATTAATGTTCGGTGATTATAAAGTAGTGGCATATATTTATTTTGCCTTTATTACTGTTTCGATGGGAAAATACTGCAAATATTTCCGAAATCGAGTTGGCCATACTGACAAGTTGAAATGTTTAAGCAGCGTTAATGCAATCTGCTCACACCTGATATCCTATGCAGAATGATTCAAAATGACTACATCAATTATTAAAAGAAATATTTAAAATTCTGTAAGTGTGCCATTGTGCGCCACAGTTGGCTGAAACTGTTCTCCATGGCCTGCTATTTAGATTATCAAATATATTTTAAGCTTCAAGGACTTGAAAGCAGTAAACCTTTTTCATACCATTTCCTAAATGAAAAATCTCCCAGAAATATTTTTGCAAAGACAGATATTCTTATGTATTTCTTCACAGAAGTTTGATTTCTTCTTTTTCTTTTTTCCCCCTTTTTAAGTTTATTTAAAATAATATTTTGAAATTCTAGGTGCCAGGACAAAATAAATGCAATTTCTAGTATCTGCTTTTTGTGAATAGACAGTTGTCTATAGACTCTTTTATTCTGTACAATTTAGAAAAAAAGAATATAGGATTATAGTTTCTGGGTCTAGGATCACACTCTAGTGTAGGACTAAGGCCTAGTCCTAAGACTTTTCTTCTTCAATTTATGGAATATTTGGGGGCTAGGCAGTGGTTCAGGAGAAATAGTTGCTCTGATGCTACAGCCCTGCAACCCAAAGTGACACATAGGTATGTCCTTTTTTGTTCTATGATTGAAAGTTGCAACACAATAAAAATACAATGTTGATATGATTTTGCAGTATAATTTTATAAATGCTAGAATTTTTGCTATTAATGTGGAAGTTTAATGATGCCATATATCTTAAATTATAAATTAATTTCTGTCATCAGTTTAGAAATATCTTTTCAGTGTTGTTTAATAGTTCCAAGGATGAATTCTGGCCAATATATGAGGGAAAGGAAGTAAAAAACACCTGATTTTTTTTCCAGAGTAAGAGTATATTATTTTTGCTATAGGTGAAAAAAACAGCCCATTTTTTGCTATTTTTAAATCTTGAAAGCCTTGTGTATGTAAAAAAAAAAAAAAAAAAAAAAAAAAAAAAAGCTTTTGCAGTATTTTTCCCCCCGAGACAAATTTGTATTAAATGAAATAGGGTTGGAAAAGGCACTATGATTTCAACCTTTAACTAGACAAAATACATTTTTTAAAATACTGAATTAGAAAATAGAACTTAGATGCAGTTTGAATTTCAAATAAACTCTTCAGTGACCATATGTTCATGCAAGTTAGTGGTGATAAACCGTAGTTGTGCAAGTGTTTGTTCATTCTGGCTCTGTGGTCTCTTGCCTTACAACGCATGACTTATGTCCTTTGGGTGCTCTAGATTTTAATTTAAGCTAGTTAGATATTGAGGATTTTTTTAAGCTCTTTACAAATCATTCCACTTACATTATCCTTCTATTTGAGGAAAAGACAGTGATAGTATAAAAAGGTCAGACTGGAAAGTTGCAAGTAGTCATAGAATAAAAATCCTTTCTCTTTTTCCATTTGAACAAATAGTTTATGAAATTATCAGATAACATGACAATTACTTCATGACTATCTTTCCACCCTTTTGGGCCCTGAAGTAGCTACTTGCCACAATTTAAAACAGTGAATTTCTTTGAAAATTTAAGCAAGCTTACCTTATTTTAATGAATTTTCTACACTGAGAATTCAGATTTTTAAACAGTTGATTATACAGATTCTAGTAATACTGTCTAATACTATTAAAATATGTGATTACAAATGCACTTGGGATTGGTTCAATTAAGGGAAAAAGATTGATTTGCCTAGCACAAATTCTAAACCCAGGTGTGGAAAAGGGTATGAAGTCCCTGAAATCAAGCCAACTTTTCTTGGAAACTAATTCTTTGTTGTCCATATTATTATTGCAAAAGCTTCTATTAGGCAAAATACCCACTTTTCTTTGCAGATGTCATACAAACTTATGAATACACACATGACCCAGAATAACAATAATAAGAAACCTAAGTATTTTTTATATGGAATCATGGAGTATTACTTATCTGTTATAGTGAGAAGCATGATGAATAGCTATTGGAATTATTTAAATCCTCTTCCAAGTTTCACTTTACCCTAGAATTCTCACTGTTCTTATTAATGTTGATTTAGTTCTTAAGGGGAGTGAAAGGGGAAAATTGATGACCTATAAAGACATATCTTGCATAGAATGGTGAAAGATCTCACTACTAACTAATATTAGTGATTGTCAAGTGAGAAGCCAGTAGTTTGAATTGGCGACAAGAAGTGAACTAAATACATAAATGATACCAGTCTTTAAAAATAATCTTGGCTAAATGTGAAATCATAACGTTTGTTCTGGTTCTGCAAATTTGAAATTTGCGTCGGGTTTTGTGCCTATTTTTCTACTTGCTACTTTCTGAACTTATTTGAGTAACGTGTATTTTAAACTATTCTCCTTTGATGCTGGAGATCATTAATGGTATTAAATATGTAGTTTTTTAATACATTGTACTAATAAGCAATTTTCTGGTATTGGGTTGACTACTTACTAACATGCCTTTCTGTAAATGTTTTAAGTATAGTTGTTTTTTTGTTTGTTTGTTTTGTTTGTTTGTTTGCTTTCCAGTTCAGAGAGGGTGGGGGGGGGTGTGCTGGCAGAGACCTGAAGAGTAGTGTAGCTGAGAATGTGCATATGCAAGAGGGTAAATTAAATTGTGTGCTTATTTAATTAAAAGTTTAAGTGGTTTATAAATTTACTTCAAGATAAATGGCATATATAAATTCAATTAGAATGAACCCATTTTAATTAGCATATATCATAGTTTGATTTTTTTAAATTTGAAATCACAAATGACATCTTAGCAAGAATGGATATAATTTCTTAAACAATTGGGCAATGAATTCAAGCCTTTATTCAGCTTTCAGAAAAGGACATTATGAGTTTCTTTTAATATGCATGTATATTATTCATTTCAAGTTGAATTTTATAATCTGTTCAAGTCATACTGACTACTATAAGTGAACAAATTGCTAATGATCATTTTATAAATATTGAAGTTACCTGTGATTCTTAGTAAATCATCCCCTTAGGAAATAGTTTAAGTAATATTTACAGTGCAGCCCTTTGGAACTGACAAGTCTCTCTCCAAAACTATTTTAGAATAATCTCTCTGGGAAATTTTTTTTTAAGCCCATATAAGTATTTTTCACTTATTTTCCAAGAAGATAGAAACAATGAAATTTTGTTAAGAATTAAGGGCAATGCTTTAGTCCTTTGTTACTTAAGATATGTGTATCCTAACATCATCTTAACTGGCCATGTTTCATAATCTGAGATTTGTGTGTTGGTAGTTTTGAAATGTCTGGGTTAAGAGAAATTATGTTCAGTTATCAGAAACTAATAAACATAAGACATTTTTATATGCAAGAAAAGGCAGAGAGTAAATAATTGCACTGGTGACCAATACTGTAATAATCCTGTTTTACAATATGCACTTGACAGGTTGTAATAGTGCTAATTGAAGAGACTAATTCACACTTGCTTCATTCTATTCAAAGGCAAAATCAGCAGCTTGTTTTGCTTTTGACCAGATGGTCCTCATGAACACCTACTGTGCACTTTAAGTGCTTTACTAGAATTACAAAGGCTGGGGGCTGCGTTCGACTCCAAATGATTTGAGAAGAGAGAGAGAGAAAGAGAGAGAGGGAGGGAGAAAAAAAACCCTCTGTGCTCAATGGATTTGGTGCGAGTAAATTAATTCTAGTGGACCCATTACACACTGAGCCCCCTTTTCAAAGCTCTGAGCCTCCTCGCTTGCTCTGTAGCAATGAGAAAGAGAAAGAGAAAGGCAGATTACTGCAAACAGAAATAAAAAAAAGGGCTATGAAAGGGAGAAAAGAGGCCTTGAAGCCTTTCATATCATTTGAGTTTTTCAAGTGCGTTATTTTTGGGGAGGGTGGATATATGAAAAGCCAATTGGAGTTTTTTTTGTTTTAAAGTGCGCTATTTAAGCACCATGAATATAGGCGCAAGAGCAACAGTTGACTGAGTTTACTGTGGTGAAGCTTTGTGTTCGAGGATGAATCAAATTCATTATATTCAACTCTTTGTGTTTTAACATGAATGTAGGGTTAGTTTCACAAGACTGTGTCTGTTTAGGATAATTATAATTTAATATTTTCCTTTCATAAAGTTATCACTGTAGATGTCTAAAATTTTTAATCAAAGCAGATTTTGTACATTGACTTTGAAGCACCCTGACAGTTTAAAATTCAAAGGAAAGCTTTTTTAGTTTTCAAAAGAAAAGAAAGGCTCATTCTAATGGCATTGAAGCAGAGATTATTATAACTAATTAGAAGTCACACATCTGTTAGCTTTTGGTTTGTGACTTACTTATGTATTTTTTAAGCAAAATTTATACTTTAAAAATATATTGCTGTTATTGAGGGAACCCAAAAGGATAAAATGCACTTAATAGAGAATCATTTATTTGAGTCAACCATTTTTGCAAATTTCTGCATGGCCCCATAAAAATATGTAGTATATTAAAGTCCATTAAATGTGAACGGAATTATATATTAATAACCTGAAATTGGAATATACTTCAAACAAAATATTTTCATATAGTTCTTGTTAACATAACTCTAATTATTAACCAAAGTTATTATGACACAACAAGAAAATTAGCAAGCCCAGTTTGTGCAGATTTATGGTTATCCTTAAAGCTGTTTATTATGTGCAGCTGTATTTTGGAATATGGACACTATAAAATAATGGATTCTTCTAAGTATGTGGGTTAGATAAGATACAAGAGATCATATCTAGAGAGTGTCACTTTTGTGTTTTTATACTTTTAAGTTTAATTCTAATACATTTTTGTTGCATGGTCTACTTTTGTTTGATGGCATACTGACACTAATTCAAGTGCATTTTTATTATAGTTATTAGCAAAGAATAAAGCAAAATCATGCTAGTAATATATAACTTAAAGATAATTGTAAACTAATTGTAAACAAGTCATAGAGACGACTATTTCTAAGTTTGGCCCATCTCTTTAAATGAATGTCTAGAATTTATACTTTAAAAGGCATAAAGCACTAATAATGCTTTATATATCAATATATGTTAATTATATTCTTGGGATATAAAATGTAGAAATGTAAAAACAACTACAAAAACATTTTATTTTTCAAAGACTTAATAGTAGGATGCCTTCTTTGATATTTAAAATAAAAGTTGATTCATTTCTTATTAATATCATTACTTTGGGACTTTGTTCATTCAAGTATAAGTTTTGAGGTGGGGAAGAATATAAGGGGGAATCCCTAAATCTTCAACCAAGAAAACGTATAATGAAATTTATAAGCAATGAGGTGTTAATGAATTAATGTCCTTTGGGAGAAAAGGATTTCTAGAAAAAATATGAATGATTAGGAAAACTTACTGAAAAATTATTTTGCAGTGGACTATTTAAAACTGACGGTAGACTACTAGATTCACTTTCTTGTAGGTACCATAAAAAGCTCTCTTTAAATCTAAAACTTCAGTTAGCAGACATGGTTTGACCATGACCATGCAGTCACTTACTTAGGTGGGGCTGATTCTTTGGTTTCATAGGCACAGTGGTTGGAGCCTTTCTCCTCATGAAGAAGAGTTTATTTCAGTATTAAAATATTAACCCCTAGATTCCTGAATGCCAGAGACAAGGTTCTGTCCTGTAGGGGAAGGGGTGGAAAAGGCTACAGTTTTATTTTTTATAGATTTGGTAGGTACCATGTTATTTAAGCTGAGAAATATTTTAACATATAAGTATCCTCCAGCCATAAAATAAGAATAATGACCTCATTCTTCTCCCGGACCAACCCCAGGAAAAAAAAAAAGAGAGAGAAAAAAGTAAATCAAAGGATGGGTAAGTGAATATAAAGTGCTCATAAACATAATCTAGATTAATTCAAGGTATATTAAGACCTGCATGTTAAAAATTATTTACATGTTTATCCTTATATACCAAAGATTATTTGTCCATAACCCCTTAAACATCTATTTATGATAATTTTTCTTTCATCTAATGTGTCTTCTGTATGACAATACTATCTAGTCAAGGAGTTCTTTTTCAAGCATATTTAGTATGAAAAATAAAACTTTAAAAAAATTTTATAGCTCAGTTTAGAGCTATATTACCTTATTATTACCCTCATCAATACATTCCTTTAAAAAAATTTTTAAACGAAAAAACTTTAAAAGCTTGTAACAAACATTTTTTATAAACGACAAAATGTATTCCTTGCTTTGTGGTCATTGCGTGACCAGACAGTAGAGTACTGGATTGTTTTAAGGTTTTTACAGCTGCAAGGCAAAAGCATCTGTTCATTGCAAAGCCGGCATTGTTTAATTTTGACACTGACTTTTACATGCGTCTTGTACCAAGCACTGGATTAGATGCCACTAAGATGAAATTTGTTTTAAGTTGCTCCCAAAGTGCAGCTGTCCCCATATATGGCCTTGTAGCTTAACCAAAATAGACAGACATAGGATCAATCAGAATCTTTGTACAGGGTCACCTTACTAGGCTAGAGAGGCTCAGAGAAGGAATGTTAATGATATTTATTGTGAATAACTGCAAAACTAGTTTCCAAGATGATTTAGTGTATGTAGAAGTAAACCCTTCCCCTTTTTAGGGCAACAGAACCATTATTAAATATTGAGCTTTTAAACTGGAGTTTAATGGTCAAATACTATGATGCCTGTATATACACAGGCACTATTCTTCCACATTTGATTGCAAGAAAAATGATCAGTTTATTGGTCACTCAAGTAGTAATTGACTGAAAATAAACTCAATCTAAAATGGCTCTGCTAAAATCTTAAGAAGTGGACATTTTTATAGAATGATAATTTTTCTTTAATGTTTCAAGTGAATGAAAAATGAAAGAGCACCTCACTTCCCGGGTTTCCTGGGATTGTGTGAATTTCTACCCAGCTGGTCCAAATTGATTGATACAGGGCCAAATATTTGTCTGCCTACATTTCAAAGTCTATAATTTGCTAATGAATTGTGGTAATAATCTTTCATCATACATGAAAGATTTAGCCAAACAATTTGCTAAGTATGTATTTTGATCATAAAATTTTTGGACTTACACCAAGCTTTACATCTATTTTACAGCTTATGCATGGGGGTGGAGGGAGAGCAGAGGGAGAAATAATACTGAACATGAACACTTGATGGAAAAGGATGAAGGAAATGAGGGAAGAAGGTACTTTGGAAAAGAGTAATGCTGGGAAAGTCCTATGAGTGACAATGGAAAACAAAATAGGTTTGCACTTAGAGTACAAACTAGAATATTTAAAATGCCAGTAGTTTTAGCTTATGGTGTCCAGAGGTATAGTAGGTATCCAGGTAGATGAAGTCAAGGAAGGAATTTTTTTCCTTTTTGGCTACAGCTATTCCATACATTGATTATGGAATAATTTCCTTAAAACTTTATGCTAGAAGAGCCAAGTGCCCACAAATTAAAAGTAATTGAAGGCATAAGAATAAAAGCCAGATGTTTGTTGGGGTTGATTTAGAGACTTAAAAAAACAACAACAGTGAAGAAATAAATATGATTTGACCAATTCCAGAATAAGGTAAAAGAGGAACCTCTTAGTTAAGCTTTTGAAATGACTGTGGGCATCCAAGAAAATATTTTCTCCCTCTAAAACAAAGACTGTATAAAGGACAATGGGGCTCATATTTGTATGTGTGGGTATGGGGGGTGATATTTATGACAAAATATCCTCCATTTGGGTAAGTGTAAATCTTAATTATATATTTTCGAAGAGCAGCATAAGATGACTCCAGAGAAAGCCCAGGATTAGCCAATGGAATGAAAGGTCAAGAAAGTGTTCTAAATAAGATTCTATTGTGTATCAGTAATTTCTGTTTCATTGTTAGAATTCAGGGTGCCATGACTTCTTATTTGACTGATATAGTCTGAATTATTTTCAAGTTGTCCATGAGGGGAATATTTAATAATATTGATAAAATTTTCCTTGCCTTGCAGGTAGGTAGTTTAAAAAAAAGCAGGTAGCTAGAAAGAGAGAAACCATCTGTTGTTTTTTTGTTTTAAGATTTTATTTATTTATTTGACAGACAGAGATTACAAGTAGGCAAGAGAGGCAGGCAGGGAGAGAGAGGAGGAAGCAGGCTATACATGGAGCAGAGAGCCTGATGTGGGGCTCGATCCCAGGACCCTGGGATCATGACCTGAGCCGAAAGCAGAGGCTTTAACCCACTGAGCCACCCAGGCACCCCAAGAGAGAAACCATCTTACAAAAGAGACTGAACCTTCCGTTTTATAGATAAGCAGTTTTAGAATTTTTACATACCTGCTGGACCTCTTGATTATGTCGCATTTCCAGAGCATTAACTTCTATCCATTTATATAATTCTCTTTTCTCTGATAGAGCTAAGCCTGTTCTAAATGATAGTATAGTAAATGTCTATCCAAGATGGCACCGTTGGAAACTGCTCTAACATATATAGGAAAGTTAAAGATTCATATGTCAAGCTAGAGCTTTATTTCAAGTGAATTGAAATCTTGTTTTACAGGTGACTTGCTCAGGCCCTTCTATTTTGTGATTTTTTTTCTGTTTCATCAATTTGATACTTGTCATAATTCTTTTCTGATCATATTGTTACTATATTTATCAAAGTGCAGTTAATATAGAAGAGATCCTGTAATCATTATGAAGGAAAACATTATCAAAATTGAAGCTTACAGAAGGGAGGAAGGTGGGGGGGTGGTGGGGTAACCAGGTGATGGCTATTAAGGAGGGCACGTGTTATGATGAGCACTGGGTGTTATATGCAACTAATGAATTGTTGAACACTACATCAAAAACTAGTGATGTACTATATGTTGGCTAATTGACTATAATAATAAAAAAATTATATTTAGGTAAAACCAATTATGAGTGAGATAGTGACATTGCTGATTCTCTTATTCACAATTTTGTAAAAACTGCATTTCATAAACATTAAAGTTATAGTTTATGTATGTTAAATTCAAATTATGCTGTTGCCATTTGTTTCTAGTACTTTTGGTATTCTGTTATCAAAAGCACCTTAGGGGTGCCTGGGTGGCTCAGTGGGTTAAAGCCTCTGCCTTCGGCTCAGGTCACGATCCCAGGGTCCTGGGATCAAGCGTGCATGGCATCGGGCTCCCTGCTCAGTGGGAAGCCTGCTTCTCCCTCTCCCACTTCCCCTGCTTGTGTTCCCTCTCTCGCTGTGTCCCTCTCTGTCAAATAAATGAATAAAATCTTTAAAAAAAAAAAGCACTTAACATTTACATGCTTGCCTTTGCCTGATGAAAATGTGAAGTATTTCCCACTAAGAAGTATGTTTATAATGTCTAATAATAATAACTATTATTATTATAGAATATCAGTTAAACATCAGTTCATTTCTGTTGAGTTGGGAGGTATTTCCCTTATGCTTCGCATTATAAAATGAGGGAACTTTAATAAGGTATATTTAAGGCTGCTGTTTTTTTTGTGGGTAAAAATTTTTGTTGCTAATAATAGGTATGCACATGGATCACTTTGTTTAGAATTTGAAATTTCAGAAATATAGTAAAATGTTTTATGAGTCCTGGGTGCCTGGGTGGCTCAGTGGGTTAAGCCGCTGCCTTCGGCTCAGGTCATGATCTCAGGGTCCTGGGATCGAGTCCCATATCGGTCTCTCTGCTCAGCGGGGAGCCTGCTTCCCTCTCTCTCTCTCTCTCTCTCTGCCTGCCTCTCTGCCTACTTGTGATCTCTGTCAAATAAATAAATAAAATCTTTAAAAAAAATGTTTTATGAGTCCTAATTTCTATTGGTAATTGTACCTTCAGATATTGTAACCAGTGTTTGTATATAATGAATGGAGCAATATGTGGAACATGATTCTAAAAGTAATATATTAACATGCTTACATGTCATAAATTTAAATGAATGTCGATGTCTTCAAATTAGTCATCTTTGTTATTGATACATATATCCTCTGTTGCTCAAAAGTTATTCTAGATTTCTGGGAACTGGCTTTAGAGATCATGATGCTTTTTAAAATTTTTCTTTTTGAATGACCTCATGTATGACCAATCTTTGTCCCATGAAGGGGAGAAATTGATTTGTTGAAACTGCCAAAAGTAATTGGAAGCCACATGTTGTGAGGCAGGTGGTTATTCAATCTGGGTAGTCAAATTTTTGGTTATTCTCTCTTTTCTGAGCTTCTCCTCTCCCTGTAAATATATATCTGTCGTAGCATTCAGCACACTCATTTGCAGTTACCTGTTTACTTATTTTTTTTACCGTTAGACTAAGAGCACCTTAAGAACAGGAAAAGTATCAACTTCATCTCTTTATTTCTGGGCCTACCACTGAATTTGTTAAAGAGATGGTATGCTTAATGAATGACTGAATTAAAAAAGAATCTAACTCAATGAGATTATTTGCACCTGAAGGCATTTGCAAAAGTGAAGTCACTCAAGTCTTTCTGAGTATTTCGAGCATTTTAAGTCTTAATTTGACATAAATAGGTACTTTCTCATGGGGTTGAGAGAGATCTCTCTGATTTGGCTATGTGAACTCTCACTTATTTGTTTAAAATGAGACTGAGAATAGATAGTTTGCACAAAAAGTGTAAAATAAAATTCTGACTTTAATGTAGATTTATGTCATCCTCAATTTGTAATATCTGCCAGATCATTTCTTGGTGTTTTCTCTGTAAATGAAGTTATAGCTGGTTTTTTAAAATTGTTTTCTAAATTTAGGGGCGGCAATCTTATAGATTTTAATCTATTTTTCAATTGGCAATTCGTTAACTTGTGATAGTGGAAAGATCATTACACTATGATATATGGAATCTGAGTTCTAATCTTCCTGCTACTAACGAGCTGCACAGTCACCTAGCCCTAAGTGGCTTGGTATTTCTTTTTCATTTGTTTGACTTTACATTAATATAGAACTGCAGAAACTCAAAGTTTTGCTGGTGAAAATATAAAATGTCTTGGAACTTTAAAGTATGCATAAAATCCCCATGTCCCATTAAACCTGGTGTATACTTCTGTTGCAACCCTCAATTCTTCTGTTTTCGTGTTTATTTTCCTTCTCATGGTAGGCTTCTTGAGGGTAGGATCTCAGTCATTTAATCTTCATATTTATAATACTAAGTGTAGTATGTAGCGCCTTATAAATGATTATTGAATGAGCAAATATTTATGTGTGTCACCATCCAGTAGTTGAAAAGAAATTGGGAAACCTGGATTCTAATATCTGGTATTTTGTTTTCTTAGCTGTATTAGTTTGGATAATTCATTTAGCTGCTCTGGGTCTGGGTCATTTATGAAAGATAGGAAATGATTTCAGAGGAGTTTCCTGCTTCTAAAATTTGGTCATTACATGTGAATTTAGAAATTTATATGTGCTTCATCTGAACCTTGTATGTGAGGTTGGGGTGGCAGAGAGAGAACTGGTCAATACGTAGTCACCATATATGTAAATATGTATATACGTCCTGTGGAATGTAAATAACTCTTTAATATTTAAGGTGTTAAGAGGTTCAAGGTTGAAATAGAGGCCTCTCTTGCCATGGTGTTTGAATTTCTAGAATTGAGATTTTTAATTTTTATCTTAAAGTAGACTTTAACCTTGAATATATAGGATCTAACAAGACTTTAAAGGTTAATTCCATTAACATAAGAAGTCTTTCTAATACAAAGGATTTTTTACATATTGAGATACATAAAAGTAAATGGTATCAATTTAAGGTCATTAGTTTCACTTGTGGTAAATGAATTAAAATTCTATGAGCATAGCAAAGCTATAAAGATAACTACCATAAGGATACTCCTATAGATCAATGGAACAGAACTGGAAGTCTAGAAATAAATCCCTTACACTCAAGGTCAGTTAATTTTCAGCAAGGTTGCCATGACAATTAAACATGGAAAGAATAGTGTTTTCAACATATGGTGCTGGGACAACTGGATATCTACATGCAAAAGGAAATCGGACTACTCTTTCACATCATATGTAAAAATTAATCAACTAGATCAAAGACCTAAATATAAAAGCTAAAACTGCAAAACCCTTAGAAGAAAACATAGGAGTAAATCTTTGTGACCTTGGGTTAGATGGTTTCTTTAGATATGACATCAAAAAGACAAACAACAAAAGGTAAAATAGGTAAATTGGACTTCATCGAATTAAAAAACTTTTATGCCTTTAAGGATACCATAAGTGAAGTGAAGAAAGTACTCACAGAATGGAGGAGCATATTTCCAAATCACTATTGATAAGAGACATGTATCTGGAATATAAAGAACTCTCACAACTTAACAATGAAAAGACAGATAACCTGATTTTAAAAATGGGAAAGGGGGGGCACCGGGTGGCTCAGTGGGTTAAAGCCTCTGCTATTGGCTCAGGTCATGTTCCTAGGGTCCTGGGATAGAGACCCGCATCAGGGTCTCTGCTCAGCAGGAGGCCTGCTTCTCTTCCTCTCTCTCTCTGTCTGCCTGCCTCTCTGCCTACTTGTGGTCTCTGTCTGTCAAATAAATAAATAAAATCTTTAAAAAGAAATAGGAAAAGAATTTGAATGGATATTTCTCAAAGGAAGATATGCAGTGAGTATGCACATGAAAAGTTGTTCAACATCTTTAGTCATTAGAGAATTGCAAACCAAAACAAGAATGAGATAGCATTTCATATCACTAGGATGGCTAGAATGAAAAAGATGACAGTAACAAGTGTTGACTAGATGTTGAGAAGTTGGAACCCTCAGATATTGCTGGTAGGAATGCAAAATAATGGAGTAGTTGTAGAAGACAGTTTGTCAGTTCCTCAAAAAGCTAAACAAAGAGTTACTATATGACCCAGTAATTCCACTCCTAGACATATACCAAAAGAATTGAAAACATGTTCACACAAAAATGTGTACATGAATGTTCACTGCAGCACTATTCTTAGTAGACAAAATATAAAAACAATCCAAATGTCCATCAACATATCTGATGTATGAATAAATAACATATGGTATATCCATAAGTGGAATATTATTCAGTCATAAAAAGGAATATAGTACTGATATATATTACAGCATAGATGAATCTTAAAAAAATTATGCTAAGTGAAAGAAGTGTCTTTTGTGTCTACAAAAGGCCACACATTATATGATTCCACTTATATGAAATGCCTAGAATGGGCAAATGTGTAGAGACAAAAGATAGATTGCTGGGCAGTAAAATTACTCTTTACCACAGTGGTGGATACGTGTTATTATAAATTTATTCAAGCCCATAGAATGTATAATACCAAGAGTGAATCCTAATATAAATCATGGAGTTTGGGTGATAATATGTCAATCAATGTAGGTTAATCATTTGTAATAAATAATACTACTTTGGTGGGGATATTGCTAATGGAGAAGGCATGCATTTGTGGGGGCAGAGGATATATGAGAAACCTTTGTACCTTCTGCTGAAACTTACTGTGAGCCTGAAACTATGCTAAAAAATAAAGCCTATTTAAAAAAATTAAAAAGTAGTATACAGTTAGCCAGGAACACATGGGTGAGGGAAAGGGGTGTGGGTAGTGGCTACTAATGAGTACAGGGTTTTATTTGTTATTTTGCTTTGTTTTGTTTTTTTTACATAACCCACTAGTTATGCAATACAATACATTTAAGATATTAAATATATTCAAATAATTGTTTATTTACATGTTTTATAAACAAGGTTTTACATGAGAGCTATAATGTAATTTAAATACAATACAAGATCTTCATGTGTATTCCGAGTATTCAATAAATTAAGAAAGTCGATTTAAATCTTGTTTATATGTGTACAAATTTGTTTTTGTGCATATATCTCCCCCTACTTAAACTCATTTTTAGAATTCTAAAATAATAAAACAAAAAGTGTACACAGCTATGCAAAAAATACCTGAATTTGCCATGTGTGATTTTTCTGTTTTTCATTGTAAAATTTACATAACAAAAAATTTACCATTTTAACCATTTTTAGTGTATAGTTCAGTAGAAACAGATACATTCACACTGTTGTATAACCATCACTGCTATTCATCTCCAGAAATTTTTTCATTTTCCAGTATGTTACTCCATAACCATTAGACAGTAACTCCCCAATTCTCTCTCCCTCTCTGCCCTGACAACTACCATTTTACTTTCTGTCTCTATGAATTTGACTACCATAGTAGGTACCTTACATAAATGGATTAGTATTTGTCCTTTTGTGACCGGCTTATCTCACATAGCATAATGCCTTCATGTCATAGCATTTTTCAGAATTTACTTTTTAGGACTGAATAATATTTCGTAGTGTGTACCACACTTTGTTTATCCATTCACTTGTTGATGGGCCATTCTGGTTGCTTATACCTTTTGGCTATTGTAAATAATGTTACTAGAACATGAGTATACAAATACCTAATCAAGCTCCTGCTTTCATTTCTTTTCGCTATATACCCACAAATGAAACCCTGGATCACAGGTTTAACTTTTTGAGGAACCATTGTACTGTTTTCCACAGTTGCTACAACATTTCACTTTTCCCACCAGCATATGTAAGAGTTCTGATTTCTCCACATCCTCACCAACATTTGTTATTTTCTGTCTTTTGGATAATATCCATTCTAGTGGATATGAAATGGTATTTCATTGTGGTTTTAGTTTGCATTTTCCTAATTACTCATGATGTAACATCAGTTAATGTGCTTATTGCTCATTGTATATCTTCTTTGAAGAAATGTCCATTCAAGTCCTTTGCCCACTTGGGATATTCTTTATGGAGTGATAAAAACATTCTGGAATTTATTGGTGATGATGGTTGTACAAGTTTGTGAATGGGCCAACAACCACTGAATTGTACACATAAAAATAATAAAAAATAAACTAAACCAAAAAATGGGTATGGAGAACTGAGAATTTATAAGAGAACTACAACTACAAATTGGATAATTGTACCAAAAAGGAAGATTAAAGACTTGGGGATGATGCCACCAGGATAAATTATATAAAAATACCAAGTTTCAATTTGTCAATGTTTACCAAGAATTTAAAGAACTCTTTTTCTTTTTAAAGATTTTATTTATTTATCAGATAGAGATCACAAGTAGGCAGAGAGGCAGGCAGGGGGTGGGGGGAGCAGGCTTCCAGCTACAGGGCTCAATCCCAGGACCCTGAGATCATGACCTGAGCCAAAGGCAGAGACTTAAACCCACTGAGCCACCCAGGCGCCCTTAAAGAACTCTTTTTGAGATAGTAACCAGATATCTTCTTTTTCTATTGAAGTTAAACCAAGAGAAAATAGACTTCGTAATGTTGGAGAGAATTTTTTTGAGTTTGACATTATTAAGCTTTGGAGCATTGTATGGAATCACGTAAGAATTTTTGTTAAATATTTAAAAGGGGACAGATTCTTACTTAGTTTCTGACTATTTGATGGTAAGTCTATTGAGCAAGTACCAAGTAAGTCTATTGAGTAACATTCCAGTGAATTATTACCAACTTTTATGTATGGTGGTAACGTGGACACAAAAGCTATTAAAGGGTACTGACGATATCATCATACAGAGTTTCTGTGACTGGTGCTTTTTTGGATAGTGCTTCCATTAGTTTGTTCTATTACTGTGAATATAGTAGAAGCATATTTGAGCATGGAATAAATACTTTGTATGAGAATAAAGATATTAATTATTCTGTTAGAAAAACATATTCTCTGTGAGGAAATTATCATCTATCTATAATCTAGTGGAGATCCACTAAAAGAGGGAATGGCTTTTATTTCACAGTAATGTGAATGAGTTTCTACAGAGAATCTTGTAGTCAGTGATATTCTAGTTGTTGACCTTAAAGTTGTTGATTACTTCACTTAGAGGAGGAAGTCATATTGGGTTAGTATTTTATACTTTTCAACTTCCTTTCCCTGCCTTACTGCATTTGATTCTTATAGTATCTGCTAGTGTCAGGCCTGCTGCATATAGCTGTGCAGGCTGAAATTGGGACCTACTGAAACTGTGAAATACAATGGTTTTGATGAGGATATGAATGTAGGACTTGATGAATATAGTCACTCTTCTTTTTTTTTAACTTTTTAATTTTTTTATTAACATAGAATGTATTATTAGCCCCAGAGGTACAGGTGTAGTCACTCTTGTATGTAAATAGAGGTACTGTGCTACCTGGTTGGCTCAGTCGGTGGAGCATGTGTCTCTTGATCTTGAGGTTGTGGGTTTGAGCCCTATATTGGCGGTAGAGATTACTTTAAGAAATAAAATCTTTGATAGATAGATAGATAGATGGATGGATGGGTGTGCTGATGCACATTATAGGTAAGTGGTATAAGAGTGTCCAATAAAGTCATTGTTTTTTCCCATTATATGATTTGTAGTACCTTCGTTTATTTCATTTCCTAAATCTTTAATCCATTCACATTGCCTCTATTGAAAAATAGCCTACCTCACCCTCCTTCTATCTCACTATATAGACTCTTTCCTCATCTGTAAGATTAGTGGTGGTAATAAATAAACAATAAAGTGAGACAAATTTTAGTGACTAAAATACTTTTTATAGGAACTATTCTTCTTTCCATGTACCTCAGATTTTACTAAGTGACATTACTTGTCTCTGAATGTGCCTCACTATTTTTAAAAAGATTTCTTCATTTCTTCTCCTTCAGCTTGACTTTTCCTCACACTGTTCAAAAACCCCCCTCCCCTATATATCTTTCAGGAAGACCATACTCATCTGATATTCAGGAAGTCTTCTACAGTTCTTTTTCCTTTTATAAATGTCAACTCTCCTTACCTCTTCATTTTGCACTTACATGCCACGAAGTGATTTGTGCCTCATACACTTGTTTATATACTTGTCCTAGCTCATTGTTCAGCTCTTTGGGGGTGGGAGGAGGGCTATGTCCTATTGATGTTTATGTTCTCTACAGAACTGAACAGAATGCTTTAAGAATAGTAGGGGGTAAATATAGAAGAAAAAGCATTTGTTGTAATTGAGTTCCATTCATCTGTTCCAACCATAGCACTTCACATATGCATCTGTTATAGCACTTATTGGTGTTAACTGCAAAAATTTTATTGGAGTCATTAGTTGTGCTAGAGCTAACTCCTGTCAGTCCCAAGAAAGCTGATTGCTAGATACTCAGGAATTTTGTGAACCTGATAAATTGTTCATAGTTTGAAATTGGCCACGGTTGGGAGTATTTATACCATGTAAATTGGCAAACTCTTCAAATCATGGCTTTTTATTTTGGGCGAACCAATTTACCAGCCATCACTAGTTGTGTGTCTCTTATCCACAGTAGTTTGTGAATTCCTTCAGATTCATTTCTTCCTCAGTGCCTGCCCTGTGATAGGAATACTCTGCAGAATTTATGAATAAAGAACTGATTAAATATATCAGCTGCCTTATTCCTCTACTCTCTGACTTCTGTTGGCAGAGACTGAATTTCAGAGTCTGGTGTGTTTTTTAAGACCAAAATCAGAAATGGCCCATTGTCATGGTATGCACTTTTCTTTTTCCTTCAGAGTTTGAACCAAAAAAGGTGTCTGTTGGAAATCAAGGCTATTAACCACAGATGTTTCAATAGCACAGTAAGGATGGCATTTCTGTCCATTATCACCTTGTTAAGCTACTCCTGCTATGACTTTGCTGCCTACTAAGTTTTTGGCATTCATTGCTTAACTGACTGACTCACCTTTCAATTTCCAAGTTGGAAGCCAACAGTGTGAACCATCTCAAATTAGCTGAAAGATTTCCTTTCACATTATAAGAGGTAACTGATTAATTCTCTCTAGTCATAGATTATATAAATACTGACAAATGAAAATACAATGTCTTGTACCTTCAAATATTACTAAAAATTACTGTATTAAAACAACTCAAACTATTTTTTCATTAATGTTTCTGTCAGTTTTATTAAAAGTAGCATTTATATGAAATGAAATTTAGAGGTAATATTAAGAATCATGTGGATTTTTAAAAATTTTTTCTAAAATATCCTCCATAATCACGATACATGTAAGTTTAAAAATACTGCTGTGCTTTCTGGCCATCTATTGCCATCTAAACTCAAAGCCATTTTAAATTTCCTTTAAATTTTGAAGAAAATAAACATACTCAGGTCTCAACACTAAGTATTAAAAGAACAGAAACAGCAGATTTCTGAAGTTCTCAGTTTTATGTTCTATACATTACATTTATGTACTTACAGTACTTTTTTTTAAAGATTTTATTTTATTTACTTGAGAGAGAGGCAGTGAGAGAGAGCATGAGCGAGGAGAAGGTCAGAGGGAGAAGCAGACTCCCTGTGGAGCTGGGAGCCCGATGCAGGACTCGATGCGGGACTCGATCCCGGGACTCTGGGATCATGACCTGAGCCGAAGGCAGTCGTCCAACCAATTGAGTCACCCAGGCGTCCCTACTTACAGTACTTTTAAATCCCTTTCAAAAGGCTGAGATGGGAGTGCCTGGCTGGCTCAGTCTTGATCTTGGGGTCATGAATGAATTTAGGTCCCACAATGAACATAGAGCTTACTTAAAAAAAAAAAAAAAAAAAAAAAAAAGAACAATGAAGTTGGGGTGGTGGTGCTGAGATGTACCAATATGTATTGAATAGGTAGCAGGTTCATTCTTGTAACCAAGGAGGTAAGTAGGCTAATCACCAACATAATTTTTTTATTTCTGAAGTTCTGCTCTCACTTTACACAATAGGTTAAATATTTTCTTGATAAAATTGAGACAGACAGAAAATGACATTACACAACATGCATATTTGTTGGTTTTATTGAAAGTGTGAAAAATTTCAAACAGTTCTAATTAGGTGCAAGTGCACTCTATCTCTAGAGGTACATCTTTCAGTATCAGCTACTCAGTTGCACATTGAAATTCTGTGCTGTTTGGAATTTGTGCATTGCGTATACTGCAGATATTTGATTCAAGAATAATAATAATGGAGGGGTGATATTTAATAAAACCTTGCTTATTCTGTGGAAAAGTTGAGAGATAGAAGCTATTCAGAAAAATGGGAGATTCCTGTTTGGGTTAAAAATTTGTAGTGTGCTAGTATTTGTTCTCAAGTGTGTGTGTGTTCCAGAATACTGTTGGATCATTTCCAGAGATTAATAGGCATTTGAAATTTATAATCAAAACACGAAAAGAATAACTACTTTTTATTTTTTCAGACAAAGTTAAGGTCATCACAAATTTTGGTAGAAATGAAGCAGCAACTAACTTTTATTTTATAAGAATAATTAGAATTCTGAATATAGTGTCTGTAATTTATATTACACGATCATAAACAGTTTATATCTATAGAAGGAGCTGTTCAGGTCATCATACAGAATAATTTCCAATAGACTCTGCATATAATTGGTTCATATAAATTCTATGCTTAGGCGTTCTAACTATAAGAATGAGAAAACCAGATGTATTTTGATCTGCACATCTTGTAGAGGGATAGAAATTCCCACAAAAATCTGATTATGTGTGAGAGATTCTTGTTATGGAAAATACTGCATTAAGTAATTGTTTTTACCAGATGATCCCATAGGTTACTTTTGGCTCTAAAGTTCTTGGAATCTGTGATGGATTTCTGAAGTGTTTCCTTAATAAAATGATAGAGCATTATAACTTCTTAAGGTATCTTTTCTATGAGATGAATTCTATCCAAAGGATAATAAGAAATGAACTTTAAAAAATTATAATTAATATTTAGTGATAAAACAAATTGTCAGTAACACTTGAATGCTAGTTTTATAAAACATTAATTAGATGTTCCTGTTATCATACACTATCAGAGCTTAACATTTCTTCAACTTAGAAAACATTATTTTAATCTTTTAAGATCCTCTAAGTCTGTATCATAATTCATTAAAAATGAAACAAAAATGATTTCTTTTGGTGAGCACCTACTATGTATATTAGGTACATCATAGTGAAAGTGGTTTTCCTTTTTAGCTAGATTTTTTCTCAAAGCAAAATATTACTTATTATGAATCAAAGGTGTAAGTTTTAGGCTCTAGGATTTATTCATGCTTAGGTCATTTACCAGAAATTGTATATATTGTCAGTCTGTATGGTGTTGTTATTATATATATTACCTGTTATTAGGTATATGGTTAAGACTGCTTAATGCTTGTACAGAAACTTTTATTTTTTAGTATTTGTATTTAGAATATCTGTGACATACAGTTACATGTGGAAATATATAATAATTATCAATATTTTTATTTTGCTTATTGTGTTTTACATTTTAACTGCACAATTTATGATTTTGTTAATCAGTAAAAATGCGTTTTAGGTAATGCTAATTGAAATATAACTGATAGAAATAAGATAGAATTTACTGAGAATTGTCACTTTGCCTCAAGTGCATAAGGCTCTTGCCTCCCTCTTACTCTGCCCTTTTGTATGATTGGCTCCTCACTCTTCAGGTCTCAGCTTCAGTGTCATCCTAGAAAGATCTTCTCTGCCACCGTTTCTCCAATCTAACTAGGTCTTCACTACTTTGTTAGTTTCCATTGTTAAGCTCAGTTTATTTCCTTTATAGGACAGATCATAAGTTGTGATTATGTGTTTGCTTACTTGCCTTTCCCATTAGACTACATGCTTCGTGGAAGTAAACCTAAGTCTCTCTTACTCCCCAGCATAACCCAAACACCTAGTTCAATAACTACTACAAAATTTTGCTGCCTCTAAGAAACTTGTCCACTCAAACTCACTCTCTTTGTGAGGAGGCACTTTATGCTAGATCTACCACTTACTAAATTTGATTTTGTGAAGTTACTGAGTCTCTCCATTCCTCAGTTTCTTCATCTCTGCAAAGATGACATATTTCAGGGGTTTGTTATGAAAAATTAACTTTATTAGGGCATTTAGAGTTCTTAACACAATGCTTAATATTAAGCACTGAATACAGATTTTTAATATTTTAAGATGTATTAAGGTCTATGGGGCGCCTGGGTGGCTCAGTGGGTTAAAGCCTCTGCTTTCGGCTCAGGTCATGATCCCAGGGTCCTGGGATCGAGCCCCACATCAGGCTCTCTGCTCTGTGGAGAGCCTGCTTCCTCCCCTCTCTCCCTGCCTGCCTCTCTTGCCTACTTGTAATCTCTGTCTGTCAGATAAATAAATAAAATCTTAAAAAAAAAAAAAGATGTATTAAGGTCTGGATTGCATGAAAAAAAATTTTTTTTTTTTTGACAGAGAGATAGAGAGAGAGCATAGTAGGCAGAGCAGGAGACAGAGGGAGAGGGAGAAGCAGGCTCTCTGCTAAGCAGGGAGCCCGATGCGGGGCTCAATCCTAGAACCCTGAGATCATGACCTAAGCTGAAGGCAGCCGCTTAACGGACTGAGCCACCCAGACGCCCCATGAAAATTGCTTATCATTGTGTCTAATGCTCTCTTTTTTGTTGTAAGCTTCAGGAGGAGTGTAGTAGGTATATTTTACTTGTCTGTACTACTACATGTCTGCAGTATTCTGTAGCAAGTTAAGGTCTAGGTCAACATCCATTAGATACTTAATTCCATATCCTAAATATCTACAGAGTAATAAAAATTGTTCTCTTCATGTCTGAGTGTTGCTATAAACCAAAAACAAACAACCTCACCTTTATTCCTCCTATTTACCAGAAGCTCCAACCACTCAGAGCTGCTCTGCATTCTTAGACACAAACCCTTGCAACCTGTACCTTTCCTTGTTCATGCTCTCTTCTGCTCTGTTTTTACATTCCATGTCCATATCTAGAAAGTTTTTAAGGTCTGTGCTCAAAGATGCCACCTCTGTAAAGCTTTGTTTAATCTTCCATAGAGAGAGAGCGTCTTTCCTCTTAGCTCTCTGTTTATGACTTTTTGGATACCTAATAATGTAATATTTTACATTTGACTCATTTGTATAAAGCTCTTCCTATGTAAAAGAAATACAGACTTCTACGCTCAACAAATATTCATAGCAGTCTTACCATTTGCTAAGTACCATGCTAATAGCTTATACCACAAGGATAATTTGCATGTGGATGTCTAAGGAAATAAACCCATATATATTAAAGATAATTTAGTGCTGTAACAGAAGTCTATTGAAGATTGTATGGACTGAGATTGGCTTTGCCTCTATGATTTAAAAAGGCCTTCTCAGGAGGTAATATTTAAAAATGGGTAAGAATATTCCCAGCAGACAAGAGGAAGAGCACGGAAGCATGAAAGTAACTGTTTTAAGGAAATACCATTTTTCTGATATATCTAGAAAAAAAGATTCCTTTTATTTTCCAGCCCTGTTGGGGTCTGCCCAGTATAGTACTTGACATATAATGAATTTTTAATGTTTGAATAATGAATAAGTACAAGTGGTATGTCTATCACAAGCCAGCATAAACTGCTATCTTTTGCTTCCCTTTTATTTTTAACTCTTTATTTTCAGTCAGTATCTTCCCAAGTTGTTACAGTGGCTAGTACATAAAGTTCCGAGTCTAGTCTACAAGTTTAGTAACTTTAGTGAAATTTGCCTCTCTCATTGTTACAGTAGAATTTCTGCTATTGATTTAACTGGCTCAGCTTGGGTCACATATTCATCTTTAAGCAAATAACTTGGTCAGTGAGAGGATAATTACTTCTTAATTTGGAGAAGTAAATGGGGGCCAAGTCATTCTAAGTACAATGGGATACTTTCAGAGGTTTCAAAAAGAAAAATTACATGATCTAGTTGTGTTTTTTAAAATACTGTTTTTGCTGCTATGTGTAGAAAGGATTGCAGAAGGCAAAAGTGAAAGCACCTAGATTTTTGAGGTAGTTATGGTACTTGTCCAAGTGAGAGACAGTGATAGTCTTGTTTTGGTTATGAATTAAAAGGAGTGAACAGTGAGATTAAGGGGAAAATGAAAGATGATTCCTAAATTTTTGACTTGAGTAACTGAATGGTAGTGCCATTTATTAAAATAGGGAGGACTGAGTATGAGAACAGTTTAATTTTATGTTACATTTTTCATTGTTAAATATTTACATAGAGAAGCAAGTATATCAATTGGGCAAGTCCTTGGGTGTCATTTTTCTCTGTAAAGTGGAAATAATGCTATCTAATAGGGATACTGAGACATATGTTTATGAATGAATGATGTTGAAATGCAAAACTACAGCCTTTTTTTTTAAAAAAGATTTTATTTATTTATTTGACAGAGAGAGATCACAAGTAGGCAGAGAAGCAGGCAGAGAGAGAGGAGGAAGCAGGCTCCTCCCCGCTGATCAGAGAGCCCGATGTGGGGCTCAATCCCAGGACTCTGAGATCACGACCCGAGCTGAAGGCAGAGGCTTAACCCACTGAGCCACCCAGGTGCCCAAAACTACAGCCTTTTTAAAAAAGGAACTATCTTCCTTTCCCTCAGTAATTTTGTTGCCACATTTAGCAGTTACAAAACAAGGTACTGTATGTTGATGATCATGTTTGGTAGATAAAGGATCTGGCATAGGAGAATATATTTTTTAAAAAGCGACTAGTTTTACTTTATCAGATTGTTCATTTCTTGCCTTCTTCATTGTGTTTTTGTCCTAAAAATGATGTTTTATGAAATGTGTAAGATAAAGGAAAAAGGGATTCCCTATAGTACCCTGGTCAAACACTAATGATCTTGCCCTCAGATATATGTTTGATGTTGCCTGACCCATGAGTTAAATAACAAATGACAGTTGTGGTTTCTGTTGTGTACAGTTGCCTGGTTACTTAGTCCCTATATACTAGCCTATGAGGCTAATGCTGTTTGTACTTATGAGAGATTGGGGATATTCCTGATGCACTTTTTAGATTTTGTATTGTGGGATATCTTAAGGGTGTCACAGGTGGGATTAAACCTGTCTGGAGCAGGGTAAGGGCCTGACATCGAGTGTTAATTTTGAATGTGTAGTGGTTATATCAAATAGTCTTAAAATTATCCCCAAAACACAATTATTTTCCTTTTGTAGCTTACATATCTGGCCTAGATATGCTTCACAATTCCTACTTTTCAATACTTAGTAATAAGAAATAAAATGAAGAGTGCTGTGAAGTGTGTAAACCTGGCGATTCACAGACATGTACCCCTGGGGATAAAAAATTGTTTATAAAAAAATAAAAATTAAAAAATCTTAAGAACCAAAAAAAAAAAAGAAAAAAAAAGAAATAAAATGAAGAAATTATTATGTACACTAAGGTTGACATTGAAAAGTGTAAGAATGTCCTATCATAGTGTTAGTTACTATTTTTTTAGTTACTCAGAAAGTACATAAATAACATTTTCATTGTAAATGGCTAATGAACTCAGAAGCTTTAGAAAATAAAAATTGACACCCCTCATTGTGAGTCACATGGATTTCTCTAAGATAGCTACCCAGAAAGGGAATGACTGGGCTGAAGGATACATTAATTTCATTTTGATAGATATTACCAAATTTTGAAGGCAAATATTGCCTTCAAAAAGGCTTTACCTTCTACTTCATGAGCATGCATATTACACCAACAACAGATTATGTCAATATTTTTAGTTGTTTCCCTTTGAAAGATGTGAATGGTATTTTTTTAATTTGCATTTTCTTAATTACTAGTGAAATTAAGCATTTTTCTGTGTGTATTGGTTTATCTTGATGATATTACAGTTTCCAAACCAAGTTACTTTGGTATTTATTAAATTACAAAGTGAGGGGCGCCTGGGTGGCTCAGTGGGTTAAGCCTCTGCCTTCGGCTCAGGTCATGATCTCGGGGTCCTGGGATCAAGCCCCACATCAGGTTCTCTGCTCAGTGGGGAGCCTCCTTCCCCCTCTCTCTCTGCCTACTGCTCTGCCTACTTCTGATCTCTCTCTGTCAAATAAATAAGATCTTTAAAAAAATGAATTACAAAGTGACTAGTTAATGTGCACTTAGTAATGGTTGAACTATAACAATGCTGAAACACTTGATTCATGTTGTTAGTTTACTATAGACAAAGTATATATTATGGTGTATAATTATTGCCTTTTCATGTATATCACAGTGGGCATAAATATAGAGACCACTTATGATGATGATGATGATGATGATGATGTGACCTTGGTTAAGTTACATATTCTCTCAGTGCCTTAGATGTCTTATGTACAGATAAATGGATAAAGAAAATATGATTTAGACACACAGTGGAATACTATTCAGCTTTAAAAAAGGAAATCTTGCCATTTGCAACAACATGAATGAAGTTAGAAGACATTATGCTAAGTGAAATAGACACAGAAGGACAGTTACTATGTGATATCACTTGGGACTAATCTAAAATAATCAAATTCATAGAAGCAGAAAGTAGGATGGTGGTTGCCAGATGTCAGGGGAAAGAGGAAATGGAAAAGTATTAGTGAGAGGATACAGAGTTTCAGTTATACAAGATGAGTAAGTCATAGAGATGTATTGCAAAGCATAGTGGCTATAGTTACTAGTACTGTATTGTATACTTAAAACTTTGCTAAAAGGGTAGATGTTAAGTGTTATTATCACCAAATAATAGTAATAATAATGATGAGAATAAAATAAAGAGGTTAGAAGGAAATTTTTGGAGGTGAGGGATAGGTTTATGGCTTAGACTTTATAGATGGTTTCACAGGTGTACACTTACCTCCAGTTCATCAAGTTGTTTACATTAAATATGTACAGCTCTTTTTTATTTTAGTCATATCTCAATGAATTTTTAAAAGATATATATTTATTTATTGGGGGGAGAAGAGCAGTGGGGGAGGGACAGGGAGAAAGAATCTGAAGCAGACTCCACACTGAACACAGACCCTGCCGTGGGGCTCAGTCCCACAATTGCAAGATCATGGACTGAGGTGAAACTAAGAGTTGGACTCTTAACTGACTGAGCCACCCACAAGTGCCCCTAAAATGGTTTTTTAAAAAAGAAAATTTATGAAAATTGTTAATATCTGTAAGTGTTTAGACTAGTGCTTGGCCATAGTAAGTACTATTTGAATGTCTGCTAAATTAATCAAATTAATAAATTCGTTGCATATTGAGTAAATTCAGTTCTTTAACCCACTAGCATCTCAGCATTTTTCATAAAACTTCATGATACAAAAATGTACTACAGTTCAAGTGATAGTGTCTAAAGCTTACATCTTGAATATGTGCTGTATAAGTGGTTGCCAGGGCAATTATTAAATGGAAAAGAGTATCTAAAATTTTCTCTATTTTATGAAATGAGTTGGGTGCAAAAGTATTAGTTTTATTTTTCAAATATTCCATACGACTTATCTTCAGAAACTAAGACTTTTATTTGGAGCAATGAATAGTGTGATATGGTAGGAAAATACCCACAGATATTTGAAGTTGAAAAGAGTAGGGTTCAGATCCAGCTCTAGCACATAATAAAACCCTTTCTGTATTCACAGGATTGATGTGAAAATGAACTGTAGTAACATATGCTAAGTGTGTAGACCAGTGCCCTGGCATTCAGTAAATGGTAGCTGCAGTTGTTTATAATTGTCTCTTCTCTTTGCACTCCTAATAACTTTGCTGATATCTTTATAATAATAACTATCACATTGAACCATGAATATTTGTTTCTGTAACCATCACAGGGCTGTGACTTCCTTGAAGGCAAGAATATTGTGTCTTTTTTTACCTTTTTATCTATCTGTCCTGCAAACTGGCCAGCTGCAAGTTTGGCTATCAGTTTTGGTCTGAGAGTGTTTTAAATTTGAGCTGGTTGCCAACATTTAAAAGTCAGGAGGCCTCACATTAAAAACAAAACAAAACATGATTCCTGGTTTCTGGCTTCTCTCAAAGAATGAGAAAATTCTGGCAACATTGAACCCCAGATTTTCCATAGCAGCAATCAGTTGTTCTGGAGTAGCAGCCACTTCATTAGATGAAATATGCTCTCCGGTTTGCCATAGTCCCCAGCACCCCAGTACTGTTTCCTCAAAACTAAAGCTAAGTGCCATTTGCCCATCACATTTCACTCATTTATATACCTATCTGGCTGCTCTGGACGCTTGGATTTGAGAAAGCTGCTGTAGTGACTATCAGACTAGAACTTTGGAAGTGCCCAAGAAATCTTTGTTGAATGAATGAATCAAAGAACCATAAACATACAAATATAGAAAGTTTACCAGATTTACTTTTAAATGCAGGTGACAAGGGTCTAGCTGTGCTTTAGCAACAGCTATTCCCATCATCTTTTTCAGTTTAGAAGGTGTGGTGGTGTTGGGGTGTCAGAGAATGATGCTCTGAAATAGTTGGCTTTCATTGGATATGATTGCCAGGCTGCCACAATTTTCAAGAATAGATATCCTCAAATTTATTAAGTATTGGCATAATGCAGCAAAACATGACAAAAAGTAAAATATGATCAAATGCACTTGCCATTTATTTTGGAATGCATGACAATATCTATTCACTTGAGCAAAAACATACAAACAACACCCAACTGTGTTTGAAGACAGGGTATCTTTGATCAGAATCACTGAAATATCCCTTTGAGTTTAGCTATTAGTATAATAAACTTTATTAATTTATACCTCACAGTAATTTGGGATTTATAATTATTTAGTCTAGTTGAACTCATGCATGACCCAACCTGTGAAGGAAGCGTTAGCCAAGTAAGTGAACTGTATGGGTAACATTTCTTTGGCAAGGGATGTTGGGGAGGGGGTGGGCAGTAATAATCTAATGAAAAAGAACAGACTTTCTAGTTTTAGTTTTGGGGGAAGTATCATGGTAATATGAAAAAGAGAAAGTGCCTCAGAGTCCCATACATTTCCTTTTGAATCCTGTTTCTACTACTTATATGAAGAGTTTGAATCCTCAGTTGCCTTTTCTGTTACCAAAAGGAAAAAAAAAAAAGCTGCGTTGAACTTGATAGTGAAAATTAGAGTATATACCTGTATCAGAACACCTGACAGTACCTTTGCATTTCACATTTCAGTGCCTGGAACACTCTTTCTGAAATACCAGATTTACTTTTAAATCTTATCTTCTCATTCAGGATTCAACTCTTTTAAAGTAGAGAACAACTGTAGGAGTCTGAAATCACCCTTCATAGAACTTAACTAATCTGAAGCTATCTTGTTTATATATTTACTTATTTTTTGTTTCTTTCCTTACTGTCCACCCCACCTGCCATATACATACTATAGAACACATTTGAACTCCATGAAGGCAGAGACTTTGTCTCTTAGTCACTACTGTAAAATAGTACCTTCCTCATTGTAGACACTCAGTAGATATTTTTTGACTGGCTGGACAGCTATGAATTCTCATGAATTATTAGCACTCAATGAATGTATTTGTTAAACTTAGAACAGGTTTATCTATTGTTTATAAAATCCAGTGAGAAATTCTCCTAGTACTTTGTTAGCAGTACATTATGTGCTTTCTTTAAAAGTATTTTTTAATGCCGCCCTAATTTTTGGCATTAATAAAAAGATGATGCTTTTTTAAAGGAAGAGGAATGTTTTATATTTCATTCTTAACTCTCTTCTCTGGTCCCATCTGCATTTTTTTTTTCATTCATTCATCAGTCATTTTATTTACCTTTAAAAAAGCCCTATAACAAGTATATTATAGGTATTCTCACATATTTTCTTACCAACCAGATGCACTTCCTCGAGGGAGTATAGTGGTCTGCATTTTGTTCACCCAGTACTTTTTTTGCTGTATTGTAATCACTGAAGTGGTATATGCTCAGTAAGAACTTATTGAATCAATAAGGAACTGAGTATGAGAGTGGTAGTGGTTATAGCATCCATTATATCTGTCTCTTTCCAACTCTAGTCCTATGAATGCTTAGGAACCTTGGCCCAAAAAGAAGGAATTATTTGAACCATCACTCTCTTAAATGAAAAACTGCCAGACCAGATGTACAGTTAACATCATTTATTATAGTAACATCTAAATCATTGTAATTATTCCCAGGTACCCGTTTTTTGAGGGAGGGAAGGAAGGAAGGAATCGATGAATATTAGACCTATATAATGTGGCAGCTATGTAAGTCAGGCTTATATTTTTACCTAAAGAATATTTGACTATTTTGGATATTTAATGGTTATAATATAGCCCATATTGCTTTTTCAAGTAAGGCATCATTTATGTGTATTCTGTCAGTGTTCCTTCAGTTACAGAATACTAGAGCAAATAGTTCCTATTGGTACTTACTAGACTACTTTAGCATCATTAAAAACAATAAAAATATATGTGTGAAAAATTAATTTAGCACAATATTTCTAACCTTATGTCTCAAGAACTATAAAGAAATAAGAATGAGATCAAGTACGTAAGTATATAGTTTTATCAGTGGTGTTTTTATGTTGTTCTGTGTTCTCTATTTAAGTAATCTTAATACATGTTGAGTAGGGTAGGTACTATTCATGTGTGGCAATTTAAATTTAAATTTATTATAATTAAATAAAGTTTAAAATTACATTCCTTAACCAGCTTCACTAGCTAGCTGTATATAAATGCTCAGTAGTCACGTGGGACTAGTGGCCACCCTATTGGACAGCACAGATATAGAACACTTTTATCATCACAGAAAATTCTCTTAGCACTGGTAGGCCATCATACACTCAACTCCTTCCCCTTTATTTTGCCACATTGTACATTAGATTTTTTTTTATAATTTGAAAATGAAGTTTAATATTTTCTAGAAATCCTACCTTGCCAATTTCTTGAAATATTTTCCCTAAAATCATTTTATCAACTATGTATTTAAATCAGCATGTTTTTTCCTTTGTTTTTCCATTTATTAAGATAGTCAACACCTGACATTTTCACCATTATTTAAAACTCTTGAGTTCTGTGATGAATATAGTTGAAGTAATTCCTCTAGGTATTATTAACTTATAAGACAACATAACGTATGACAGTGTCTCCTTGCACCTCATATACAATGAAAAAAAAAATACTTATTAAATGGTGATTTTTTTCCCCCTTTATCTTATTAAGTAAATTATATGGTCCTTTTATATGGAAGCCTCCATAGTTAGAGATGTAAAACAGCAATTTCTTGGTTCTATAGCATGACATAGTTCAGAGCTGAGATTAGAGAAACCCCGTAGAGTTGTTAATACTTGAGGGCATCCCCAACTAGAAAAGTATGTGAATTTAGGCATGGGAGGAAGGAAGGATCTGCTTTAAATTTAGTGTAGGGTCACTGAATCTTAATGATAGATTAAACAAGGGAGGTAGAATAATGAATAGGGGTATGCAGTGTGTAGCACTAATACCAGAAGTCCATGGTTTGTGGCGGTTTTTTAATGTCCTTTCCCATATGGTTTTGAATAGAGTAGGTTATGGCAGGGATGAGCTAAGGAATAGCTTTGTTAATGAATAAATAGGAGTAATTTTTTTTAACAGGAGACTTCAGACAATTTATTTAAAATGCCTGCTTATTTAATGAATCATGATTAAAAAAACATTTTCTGATCTTAATATGTTAAGATCAGAATACAGTGGCTAGGGTATTCCTGTTATTTTCTTTATAAAATAGCTATATTTACACTTCAGAACCAGCCTTAACGGCAAAATCCTTGGGTTGGGATTGTAACTGCCTTAATTAAAACCCAGTTGTGTGGAGCTTCTGAGCATTGGCAGCATCAGTCTTTAGTTAGGGTTTGGTGTGTAGTATTAGACCTTAATTCATAGTGTCAATTCACTTTGATAAGCTTTAATTAAATTGTCATTTGGAACAAGTTTCCTACTCTACCTCATTTACCTAAAATTAACAAGGTATATGATTTATGTGCCCATCCTCTTATTATAATATTGCTCTTAGTCAAGGCAGCTACTTTCCTGCCCTCCCACCCACATATCTCTTGAAGAAAGTAATACTGAAAACTGATCTTGGAAAGTAGCAAGTTAGAATCGGAAAAACCTAACTGGAAGCACTTCTAAATATCACTCGGGGCTGCTCTTTGGAGATTACTTAATATTTCCAAAAGGAGAGGTTAAATAGGTTGTCTCTGGTGCCTTGGTTAAGCAGAGTGAAGGGAAATGTAACTCTCCTGACTCCAGGGCCCCAAATACAAACACTGGCCTAGTGTTCCCAAACTTTCTCCTTGATGTGGATGACTTGAATGGTTTATTTTCACTTGATGAGCCACACCCCCAGGCCACTTTAGTATTCATGGCAGACCCCAACACTAAGTCCCTTTGTTGTCTTTGTTTTTTGCATTTTTTTGTTAACAAGAAAAGATAAAATTATAAGAGACCTGATTATAAACTGAGCTTCCATTGCTGATGGTTCCCACCACTTTTTTCAGCATCTCAGAGAAAGGCTAAGTCCTGGATGGGCAACAGAAAGCAGCAAAGCAAACATAAACATCATGTCTAAGCATCAATGTGGTGCTACCAGAATGGGTAAAGGATACACAGTCTTTATCAAAATATAAAGATGGGTCTTTGTCCAAAACAGTAGGATTGGCAGCATTTAAAAAATTTTGAAGTTTCCTCTAGAAGCAATGGTCTTTTCTTTAAAAAACTGTTTTTAAAGAGGAAAGAAAAAATGAATAAAGAACTTTAAAAATCTACATTATCATCCTGACCTAGACTAACTGAATGACATTTGGGCAAGTAGTTTAATTTCTGTGTGTATATGTGTGTGTGTAAAATTTAAAAGAAAATGCAATTCTGTGAAAAAACAAATTGGTAGGGTAGATTAATGTCACTGCCCCACAATTTTATGTTAGAACCTGTAGAGATTGTAAGTAAAACAAATTCTTGACCAGAATTTCATTTGTCCAAATCAAAAGCATAAAAATGGAGTTGGCAAGAGTGCCCAAATATTTAGAGAATGAAAACTAAAATAATAAGGTAGGGGGTAATTTACTGTATATTGGCAAAGTGGAAGAAATAGGCCTATAGTGTAAATGTCTGCATATTCTTTTATTCTAGGCAGAACTCTTACATTAGCATGGGGGTGAAACTCAGACTTTGGGCAAAAGTTTATAGGAGAATGAGCCTTTGCTACCTCTCACTTTATATTTTATTTACTGGTTTTTTTTGTTTGTTTTTTAAGATTTTATTTATTTATTTGACAGAGAGAGATCACAAGTAGGCAGAGAGGCAGGCAGAGAGAGAGGAGGAAGCAGGCTTCCTGCTGAGCAGAGAGCCTGATGTGGGACTCGATCCCAGGACCCTGGGATCATGACCTGAGCCGAAGGCAGAGGCTTTAACCCACTGAGCCACCCAGGCACCCCAATTTATTTACTGTTTTAACTGTTCTTCTTTCGCCTTTATTTTCCTTGAAAAATTCTTATCTTGCTATTTCTTTCCCAGCTGTGTGTGACACCAGGAACTGCCCTCTTACTGTGAAGGCCACATTCAATTGTTGAAACAATAACAAGTTGCTATTTGATCTGGCAGTTGTCATTCCTCTGTAGTGCTTAAAAGTACAAAATCTATAGCCTGTAACTTGCTCTTCATTGCCTCTTGTAGCACAACAGGTGTGAAAAGGCTATCTGGGTCTCATGACAGAGCTTTTTATTTGTAGTTGGTTACTCTTACTTGTTACCACTTAATGCCCACCATTTAGCATAAGTATAAATGGTCTCAGAAAATTCTTACACGTCTACGGCCATACCACCCTGAACGCGTCCGATCTCGTCTGATCTCGGAAGCTAAGCAGGGTCGGGCCTGGTTAGTACTTGGATGGGAGAAAATTCTTACACATTTCATTTATAAAAGTGTCAGATGGGAAAGAATCTTAAAGATAATTTATTACAACCCTTTATTTTACAGAAGAGGAAATTCAGGCTAAAAGAAGATTATATCATAGTTGTGAAAGAATCTAGACTTTAGAATCTTCAATAACTAAATTAAATCCTAGTCTCACCATTTATAAACTGGAGTCTCCTTAGGTAAATTATTTATTGTCTCTGAGCCTCAATTTTCTCATTTGTTAAATGAAGATAATAATGTATGTAAAAGGTTGTTGTGAAGATGATATGTTAACATAAAACCTAGTTCCTGGTTTGTAGAAGATACTCAGTGAATGTTCGGTTGCTTCTCTTTCCTTCCCCATTTCCTTTGTTCAGGGTTACTTATAATTAGTGGCACAGCTGAAATGAAAACGAGGTTGTTCTGACTCAAAGGGCATGTCTTTACCTTGAATGAAAGTAAAACAAACAAAAGAAAAAGAAAAAAAAAAGAAAGTAAAACAAAATTCTTATTTCAGAAGTAATAGAAACTTAGAAAAGATCAAAAAAAGTCATAATTCCATGATACAGAAGGAACAAATTTGATTTTTATTGTGTATCTTTTTTCTGTGAGTACAGATAGTATACATACAAATATGTAATATATATAATGTAATATACACATGTTTTGTATATATATGTAACTTATTAATAAGTAGAAATTTACATAATTTTGTAACCCAGTTTTTCTTTAATATGTAACAACTTTTAATATTAGTAAATATCCTTCTATATCAAGATCAGCAAACTTTTTCTGTAAAGGTCTAAATAATAAATATTTTAGGCTTTGTAGGCCATACGGCCTCTGTTGCATCTACTCAACTCTGCCATTATAGTAGTTCAGAAGCAGCCACAGACCGTATATAAACAAGCGGGAGTGGTAGTGTTCCATTACAACTTCATTTACAAACACTGATTTTGGCCTCTGGGCTCCACTTTGCTGACCCTGGTTCTTCACCATCATTGTAATGGATGCATGGTATTCCATTTATTTATTAAACTATTATTGGATATTAAGAATTGTGCCAATTTTGTGTATGTCTGATGATATACAAGGAGCAGTGAATGTCTTTATAGTTAAATATTGGGTTTTACACATATGATTATGTCCTTAAAATTAACTTATACACTGCTTCTGACATCTTATCATATTTTCTACTAAAATTCAGACTTAAAAATCAAAACATTTTTTATGTACAAGTATTGCTTGATTTACATAAAGTCTTCAAAGTTATACCTAAAATTGAACTTTATAAAATGGTTACATTAAAGTAAAACTCCTAAAAATGTTCTTATCATTCAGTTATTTCTAGGATTGACTTTTGACTTAATTGGTGTTTTCCGTTGTGGAAAGAATTATAAATTGATTTACTTTATTTTAAAAGGAGGAAATTTTAAGAGCATATTTTGAGTGACTGATAATATTTATTGCAGACATTAAAAAACACTTTTATCTATTAGACCATTAAATAGTTCAAAAAACTTTGCTCTCTTACTGTCTAGGACAAGGTCTTGACTGACTGATATGAGGTTAATTAACCTCTTGCTATTTTTCCTTTGGGTCTTGTTTCAGCTAGCCTAAGAGTGACAAAAAACAATAACAAAAAAACTGGTTACCTTTTCATTTGCTTCAAACACAGTTCTCTGATGTTTAGGAATATTTCTTCAATTTAGCTGATGCGTAGAGGTATTTTCCAAGTTTACTTATTTATTTATTACTTATTTATTGTGACCAATATATCATTTATCATGGATTTGCAGTTTTACTGTATTGTCCAAATATATGTTATACCCAGAAAGCAATCACATTTAAGGTAAGGCAGAAAAACAGAAGAATAACACAGATTTTTTAATGATGAAGATTATTATTTCTCAATTATTTTAGTGCTATAAAGTCTGTAGTAAAGAGGTAGTGGAGTGTCTCATTAACTTCTTAAACTAACAATAATTGCTTTATCATTCAAATAAAATAGCATGTCTAGAATTTCTGTAACAAATCATTATTAATCATATTTATTCTCAGAAAGGATGTCTGCATTAGGCATAAATTCAGAGTCCTTTAGAATGACTTTCTAAAGTCATTAGAGAGGCATGGTTATCTGGGAAAGCCTATGATTCACACATCCTAAAACAGTGCTTCTTAAACTTTGGCTTAGTGAGAATTACTTAGAGGGCTCATTAAAACACAGATTGCTAGGCCCCAGACTTTCCAACACACTAGGCCTGGGACAGGTGCCCCAAATTTTCATTTCTAGTTTTCAGGTGATATTAATATTTTTCTCCAGGTACCACACTTTGAGAACCACAGTTGTAGAAAAGTAATTGTTCTATTTATTGTTATCGTTTATGGTTTCACCTTCTGCAACTTCATAGTTTTTCAAAACCTTTTTTCCCAGAGAGCTCTTAAAATTTAGTATCTTTACAATTTGTGGAATATTCTCAGCTTTGCTCATCTACCAGCATTTTCTTAGCATTGTAGGAATTCTCTTTTAAAATCCAGGCTTAATCTTTAGCTAAATATACAAATCTATTTTAATTTAATGATCACTTCAGTCACATTTTATATGATCTAACTTTGCAATTTTTTTTATCGTTTTCACCCACACCAACCTTTTAGGATAGGCAGTTACAAATATAACCATGTATCTAATGAAAGTGTTAAATCTTATCCTTGGTAGTTTTTCGGGATGGTTAAAATCCGTTTCCAAGTATATGCATTCAAATGTATTTCCATATTTGATTAGCTTTATTGTCATCATTCCCAGTAATCTCTTAAAATGTTAATTGTCAAACTTCTTTGCTGACAAGTGAGAGGCAGAGTAAGTTTTTTAAGTATGGTATACAAAACAGAACTTAGTTACAGTTTGGAATGAAGAATTCAGTTAGAGCCAAAAGATGTTTTAAAGTGCAGAATACAGTCATTTCAAAGCATGATTGAAAGCAGCTTCAATTTTATAGTTTTCTTCAAACAACATCTTCATTGTTTTCTGGAAAGATGGTATTTGAGAAAAAGAAATGTCTCGAGTTACTGTTTTTATGAGGAGAGAATTGCTGAGTCTTTTAAATGGTTAATGAGAAGAAGTAATAGTTAAACACTTGGAGCATTGATTTCTGATTTGAATTCTCCAACACAGGCCAGCCCTGAGGGAAGGGGGAAAAAAGCTTGCTAATTAACATTTGATTACTGATGCCACCTTCTCATTCCCCTTGCACCATCCGGTTTCAAGTGTTTTTGTTCAGGAAGGATTTTTAGGAGGCTTTTAACTTGCATCTTAATAAAACAAATCCATCTGCAACTGCAGTGATGAGTATATAATATGTTTTAAAAAAAAAGGAAGAAAAAGAAAAATCCTTAGATACGAAGTATGTGTTCAAAACCCAGTCTGGATCAGGAATGATTGGTTTCTTAACTATAAGCCTTTCAGAGCACCAAAGATTGCTAGGAAACTGGAAGGAAGCCTAGTCTGTATGCCTTATTTTGATTTAAACACCCACACACAAATACTTATTTGTTTAGTGCAGTTACTATTTAGCAAACTCCTAACCAGAGCATCATTTGATAGTGTGAAGAACTTGGCGTTCAAAGTTTGATATAATTAAAATTTGGATAAGTTCAGGTTCTAATAGAACCAAAGATTTTTTTCTTCTGAGATTGATAAGAGAATGAGATAGTTGTCTGTTTCTGGGTGCTCTTTGGTAAGAGTTGTAATTTGTCATAGTATTCTTAATTCAGAAAAATTAGGAACTAGAATGCTCATAAATTTATAGCTGTTCTAATTCCATGGCAATTAAGTATTTTGTTTCTTTTTTTGCTGTATTAAAATGTTTGTTATCTGACGAATCCTGAGCCAGATTTAAAAATTTTAAAGACGTTGACATAAATTAATGGGACTTTACAATTATAACACTTAGCTAGTAGTATTCTGGCAAAACCGTAACCTCACTGATAACATTTGGTTGATGGAATAGTTATTTGGGAAACCAACATGACTGGCTTCATTTTTAAATGATTTCATAAGTGGAAACTGTTATTTAGCCTTTTAAAAAATGTAGACTTTTAATATAATAAAAAGCAGAAGCTAAGAATTTCCTCATCTAAGAAAAAAATTCACAAATACTTAATATAAATCTATATTTCTTACCTGAAATTATTTGCAGTTTTCCTTTTTGATGTATTAACTCTTTACTATTTTTCTTCCATTTTCATTTTAAATTTTCCACATTACTTGCTTGTCTTACATGTAGTTAGCTCTTCTTTTCCTGTTCCTAGGATTAATTCCCAATATTGTCATAAAATTTTAAAATTTTGAAAATCAGAAGTGATCTTGTTTTATTCTCTTCTAATACTGAGTAAACTAAGTCTCAGAGAGATTTCACCAACTTGCCCACAATAACAGCTGGACAAAATTAGGATTAGCAATCTAGTTCTTTCCTCTCATTATGCCATAATACCTCAAACCTTGTGCCTTTTTTACTATCAGAATCTGCTTCCTACTATCAGAATCTGCTTTCTCTTAGGATAATACCGAAATGACATTTAAAATTCCCTGAAATGTTTTTCAGTAGTTTGATCAACATTTAGCACACAAGGAATGATTTTATTAAGGCTGACAAGTTTCTATTATATTTTTTATATTTCAGTTTGAATAGCTACAAACAACTCATTTGAGGCTAATCTGAGCCTTAAAATTTAGCCTTTAGCAGAGTAACTTCCTAAGAATTTTTTTTCTAAGAAATTCTGATAAAATTTAATTAAAAAATAAGATAATTTGAAAATTTATGGAACTCAAGAAAACTTTGTAGGAGATGAAGATCTTACATAATTTTATATTGTGCATGTCATAATAAAAATGATCTTTTCCCCAGTGCTATATTTATCACTGAAAATTGCACATGAGGGAATATGAAGTTTGAAGTAAAGAGCATTGCTTAGTTTTATACATTAATTGTAGTATAATAAATAGGTGTTTATTATGAAAAGCAAATAAATCAGTACTATATTGATTCTATACTATTTCAGGTTAATCTAATTTTTTTTTCTTGGTCACAAACAATTGTCTTATCTGAAGCAATGGGAAGAGATGAAACTACCCTTTTAGAAAATCTAGGAAACAAACTGAAAAGTGTGTTGTCAGTCTAGAATACTTGATCCATATACAGTATACTCTGCAACATAACTTTATGTTCAGCTGGTAATCAAAGCATTTATTAAATTTCTTGAGAACTAATTGAAACATTTGCATAGTTTAGCAGACTGAAATCTCATAGATTTAGAGCTTAATGCATAACCAGAATTGAAAAGATTATGAAGGTTCAGCATGTTATTGAGCCAATGCTGATCAAAGAAAATGTGTAAGACAAAAAGGCTCTTAGGAAATGTTACCCTGTGAAGTGCCACTTGTCCTTGACTGAAATTTAACACGAATCTCTAAAGATGGGATTCCATCAGAAGTAGCACAATAATGGCGGCTGGGTATGCCAGCTACAACATCCCAGCTTGTATGTGTGTGTGTATGTGTTCTTTCTGCCTCTCTCAAGTGCTGTCAGATCTCTCAAATCAGTCTCTCAGTTTCTTTCTCTACTTCCCGGTCCCCGTCTCCCTTCCCTTTAGTCCTGCCTTTCTCCCCCAAGCTTCTCACTCTCCTTCCTGTTTTTCCATCCTTCTTCCCTCTCGGAGAGAACTTGTGTCCTTCATTTGATTCCTGGTGACCTTAAATTCATCTGCATCATTTTATACACAGCTGTATTTTGTTATTCAGGTTTCCTAGAATACTGATTTTTTAGAAGAATCATTTTTACTTTTGTGTACATTTAGGATTTTTTCCTTCTCTACAAGATTGTGACGTAAAATTTTAATTAAGTAAAACTGTCAATGAAGATAATGGAATTTGAATATCTCCATTAGTAAAACCATCTCTAATTTTGTGCTTTTGCTGTCATTATCACTTACCTTTCTTTCATATTACCAATTTCAATTACCATTTACCAATGGTAAAATCTGCCAATGTTACAACATTGATAAAATAGGGAATTATTTTTGAAAGACTAGTTTGTTTTCACTTAAATTGTTGTTGAGTGATTGTGGTTTAACACATGATTCTTTTCATTTAATCTCAGAAACTCTCCCAATTTAGTTTTTCCATTGGAACAATCAAACATTAGCCTAATATGCTTTCCCTAAAATGCTTTACGTTGTACTGTCTCAGCCAAGTTCTGTCAGCATTAACCAGTTTATTCTATGACAAGTTGCTTAACAGATGTCATTCTGGGAAGAACAATGAAGCCAAATACTTGTGCAATGGCTAACATTACTCTAACTTTGATCACTTTTGTTCAGCACATCAGTCTGGCGTTGTGCTTTATACCAACATAACACTATAGCCAGAACATGCTTTTCAGGCTTAGAATAGCCAAAGGAATGTTATTCAATTCAGTGTGGTTACAGATGAGTTAATGGAAGAAGAAAAATACTGTTTATTTCATAATACCATACTGTTGTGTTTTGGAATTAAGGTGGAATTTAAAGAATCCCACTCTAGAGTTATTTGTTTATATACTCAACTCATAGTATTTGTGTATACTCTTCAGTGCTGGGGTAGGCTTCCCACCTTTCCAACAGATGTAAATATTTGCCTTGTCTTTTTCTATCCTCCTTCCCCAAATAGCTGAGGAAGCTTATCTAGACAACAGAATTCAAAAATAACTTTTAAGAAAGGAATTTTTTGTGTTGAGGCCTTTAGTCTCCTCATAATCCCTTTTTCGTCATTTCACTTTCTTTCATTAATATAATGCTTTGGGTTTATGGAATACCCTTCTTAAGAGCACTAATGTTAAAGCATGACAAAATAGTCTTGGCTAGTGGAAGTGGTCAGAAGTTTGCCTCGTTGCATTTGGTTGAATTGTTGGGTTGATAATAACTAGTGAAAATTTCCAAACTTAATGCAACTGACCATAAACAAAATACTGCATGGTAGGCTGGCCATTGCTAAGAACCTCTGAAGAAAAGCTGTTTGTTTGAATTGAGTGGGGATCAAGCCATGCCCCCAAGCTCCTCAGTTCTCACTTACTTAGTCTTTTTTCACAGGTGTACATTAGAGATAAAAATAGATTGAGTTCCATGTTTTGTTTTGTTTTTCTTTTCCTCAATGAATATATATCTCTGTTTCACTGGAAGGATAACTTAGATGTGTGTATGTATAATAAACAGTAATATGATACAAGATGCTGTAATTGGACAACATGATACTTTAGGCTTCTGCATTTTTAAAACATGAATGAATACTGCTTGTTTTCCATATCGAAGCGGCATCACAGAACAGGTTATGTGCAACATTTCAATACTAGCTTTACTTGTTGCAGTCAGGTATCCCTTTACCTAACTTGAAGAGTTAGTTAAGATAGGTGATCTCTCTATTCTTAGGACTTGTTTATTTTTTTAAATTAAATACATTCAGAATGAAATAGAATTTCTGTATCCTATTTGTAAGTAAAGCTGAAGACAGATATGACACCTCTTAATTACTGGGTAACATAGAGTTTAACCTTCCAACACTTTATTTGGAGAAATTACTTATCTCCTGTCCTTTTAAAATGAAAGGTATAATGTTGCATGTTGCGGAAAGTAGTTTTTCATCTTTAACCATATTTAAAATGTATCATTACCCTATTTTCAGGAAGAGCCTAAATAGATGTTAATGGATGGCTCTCAGTTAATAAATATTCTGTTGAAATAGTTTTTAATTTGGGGTGATAACAAAGAAATAATCAAATAATCTGTGCTGTTTTATTAAGTTTTTGTATTTTTGAACCTTACACCAAACAATAAAGATAACTTCAGGTTTTTCCTCCTGCCCTCTCCAAAAAATAAAACACAACAAACAACAAAAACTACATAGAAACTTGAAGTGTATCTTTTGTTTATTGCACATCGTGAGTCATTTAAAGATGTGATACATTATTAACACTTAAAATTATAGTCCATCATAGATGAACTGTGTACCTAAAGTTTCCTGACTAAAAAGAAACTTGAAGTCATCCAGGAATATAAAAACAATCGGCAGAGGGAGATGTTTACTGAACCTTTATTTCACCTAGTTTTCATTGAGAATCTGCTTTTAAATTTGATTTAGATTTTTTTACAGAATTTTTTTTTAAGATTTTATTTATTTATTTGACAGGCAGAGATCACAAGTAGGCCGAGAGGCAGGCAGATAGAGAGAGAGGTGGAAGCAGGCTCCTTGCTGAGCAGAGAGCCCGATGTGGGGCTCGATCCCAGGACCCTGGGATCATGACCTGAGCCAAAAGCAGAGGCTTTAACCCACTGAGCCACCCAGGCACCCCTTTTTACAGAATTTTTGACTTTTGTTTTCCTAGTTTCAAATTTTTGTTTCAAATCCAGAAGAGAAAAGGAAATACATGAATATCACATAAGTATCAATGATCATAAGTCATGGGAAAACCTTATTTTAATTGTGCTGTCTTTTTCTTTGTATAGGTAAAGAGAAATGTGTATGACCTTACGAGTATTCCTGTTCGCCATCAATTGTGGGAGGGCTGGCCAACTTCTGCCACAGATGACTCAGTAAGTGACAGTTGAGTTATCAGTTTTTTTATTCTGTTCTCTCTCTTTTGCCACTTTCAGTCTAATTGGTTGTGATAATAAGCAGAATCAAATGCTTTGAATGTTCCATTGAAAGAACTTTATATATCAAATAATGTCAAGGAGTTGTGATCATTTGAGTTCACTTGCAGAACAGATACCATAAACCAAGTATATCATCATTCTTTTGGTAATATTATAGTGTCAGTATCAGGAATTTGATGCTACTTGATTTAATTTTTTCCTTAATGAAAAGAATATATTTAGACGTTCCTAATGAAATATCCCAAGCACAAATTTTTTTTCCTAAATTACAGATGTCTCAAAATCAACCTTACCAGTATATTTAATTTTAATTTTAAAACTACATTTCCCATAGTACGTTGGTACTTTTTTAAAAAGTTAGTTTTTATAGTAATATTAATTGCCCTTTTTTCTTAAACTATCCATAATTTTCACTGCTATAATAAGCTAGAGGAAAAGATCTGTCATTTTTACCTGTTACTATATCTATTTATGATGATTATCCTATTGTAAATTTTGAAACATTTCCTGTCTCTGCCCTGTTTGCAGTGCTTATTCTTTTCTCAGAAAGTAAATTTTATCATCTAAGGAGGCCAGCTGAAATTACATTTTGGCCACTTTTACCCATAATTTTATTCTAACCAGATACCCTTTAAAAAAGAAGAAGAAAGAAAAAGAAGAAAAGGTAAAAAATGAGACTGTTTCAAGAATTTTGAAGTTAAGTCCAGCGTTTATAAAGAATAGGGCTAAAAAGAAATTGAGACTTCGTAAACATCTTTTAATAATATATACTCAAATGATTATAACTAGGAAGCGAATTACCGTTTTGTATTTTCTATTAAATACTGTGTTTCCATCTGAATAATAATTACTCCTTCTCTCTCAGCACCACCATCATATATTTTGTGGAAGATAGAAACATTTTTAAACAATTTCTGTAGATGCAATAGGAGTCTAAATTATTCCACAGTTTAAAATGCTTTGTGGGTTATAGAACTTGAAAAATATAATCAGAAAATAGAGGAACTCTTTTTTTAAGTGAACCCTTTCAGAAAAACTTGTTTACATATAGGCACATTTATTTCTAAGCAACTGATCTTAATGTTGATATAGTAAATCATTAGAATTATTGGCTGGTTGTCCATGGCTAACAGATAAGGATGTGGTTGTTGTTTTATTTGGACCTTTTTTCCCTACTGGAGAAAATTTGACACATTTGACAGAAAATGTGCTACATTTATTTTTATAAAAATAAGAGTAATGTTCATAAATGATAGCCTTCTGTTTAACTGGGGAGACATGGAGAAACGAGAAATGTTCTTAGCATTGTCTAATAATCTGTTACAAGAAATAATAACATTTATAGAAGAAAATAATTAATATTTGACCATGTCACTTAAATTCTCTGAGCTTCAGTTACCTCACTAATTTGCAGTATTGTTATGAGGAGGATTAGTGAATATATATATATATATATATATATATATAGTACCCGGCTCATAGTAGACACTCAATAAATGAGTCACTATTATAATTAATACTAACATACAGTATTAACTCAGAGAAGTATCACATGCAAGAATTGGCTGGATTGTATAAATGAAATGGTATTTGCGATTTGCTTCAAACTAATTTGTGAGGTTGGGAAAGTGAGTAGA
>PISX010006113.1:0-61057 GCA_004024625.1 Mellivora capensis
TTCTCCAGACACCAGCAACTCCTCACATGGTAGCCCATGGCCTGGACCCACACCTGATCCCAGCCCACAGGGCGCCAGCCGTGGATTCCTTGGTTTCTCTGGCCCGGACTGCAGCCAAAGACGTACTCTGTGCCATCCCCCTACACCCCACCACTGCCAGGAAGACCCCCCAGTCGGCTCTACCAGGTACCACACTCATTAGAGCTCCCTGCACAGCCAACCGCATCCTACCATGTTCCCCACCTTCCTGGACTCCCCAGACACCATCTCCCGGATGCAAGGGCACAGATCCCCGGTTTCCTGTCCTCACACTGGGCAGAAGGGGAAATCGAGGCAGGGGTGCTCCTGTGGCTTCTGTTGTAGATCAGGCAGGGTAGCGCCCGGATTCCCTGATGCTTCCCTAGTCCTTCCTGCACATCCAACTGTTCCCCTGCCCCTCAAGAAAGAGAAGTATGCCTGTTAACCTTCTGTATGTTCTGAGAACGAGAAGAGGGCCAGGAAGATTGGGGGAAAGAGAGAAGGAGGGGCAGAAGAAGAGTTTCGAGATTAAATTCAGGACACCCAGTTGCATTTTTTAAAGCAGTTTTATTGATCCCTAACTTACCTATCATAAATTTCCCCCATTTAAAGTGTACAACTCAATGATGTTTCCGCATAATTACAGAATTGTGCAGCCGTCACCATCATTTAATTTGAGAACACTTTCGTCACCCTCCAAAAAAAAAAAAAAAAAAACCCTTGCACTCATTAGCATTCACTGCCCAACCCCTATCCTCTCCTACACAGATCCAGGCAGTTACTAATCTGCTCACAGTCCCTGTGGGTTTTCCTCTTCTGGAGCCTTCGTATGAATGGAACTATACATGCAGTCCTCTGTGGCTGGCTCCTTTAGTTGGCCTAAGGTCTTCAGCATTCACCTGTATAGTACATGTGTCAGTACTGCATTCTTTTTGAGGACTGAGGAATATTCCAGCGCATGTCTGTACCACACTGTGTTAACCCACTCATCAGTGGTGGACATCTGGGTGGTGTCCACTTTGAGGTTATTATAAACAATGCCACTATGAAATTCCTGTATGAGTTTCTGTGTGAACATGTGTTCTCACTTGTTTGGGGGAGATACAGACAGAAGGAGGGGCCGGACCACGGGCCTGGACCTATCCGAGGCATCGTCCTGCTGCCTGCTGCAGAAGCTCTCATGATCCCCTTTCACAGGTTAAAACACAGAGGCTCAGAGGGAGGCCTGAGACCACCAAAGGCTGGTATTGAAAAATGAGCTCAGGTCTCCCATTCGGGGTCCATGGTTCTTTGCAACACATCACCCAAGGGAACAAAATATCCAGAATTTGAAGAGCAGCATAACCAGTGTGAGCAGTCACCTTGTCACGCTGAATTCCTCATCAGGTGCTTTGGGGACCTCGTCCTGGGGTGGGGGAGGGCAGACGGAAGCTGAGGCTTCTTGGAAGGAAAGAGCTGGGAAAGCCCGCCCCGCACACAGGCTTCCACGGAGATCCATCAGCTGACGGAAGCCCCGCCCAGCAGGGATGGGAGCCAGGAGTCCAACCACTAGGTCCATCGTCGCACAGCAGCATCCAAATGGGGCCACATTCTTGGGAAAAGAACAGACAAGAGACCTTTGAAAAATCTCAGGCTTGGCCACAGATCCTGGCTTCAGCCCATTCTCTCAGCTCGTCTCACCCTGATTTTAGGCAGAACTCTCAATGCTGGTCGGGGATTATTCCATTCACATCTGCCTTGCCATTCTGCCCAGAGCCCAAGGCTCTGTCACCAGAGAGCCCTGGGGCGTGTGGGAAAGCTCTTTGCAATAAGCGCATTTTCCTAAAGTCAGGGCGAAGGGGTGGGCTGTGGCCTGGGTTCCCTGCGTCTTCTGGGGGCCCACCCCAAAGCCCCAAATTCCAGGCCAGAGGAATAAACAGGAGCTTGCTGGAATGCCCGCCACTCTATGGGAGCCATCCACTCTATCTGGTCAGGGGCAGGGGAGGCACAGAGGAGCCCTCCCGTTGCCAAGATTTTCCATTGTAACCACTGTCCGCGGCCCACAAGTTAGACAGGCTTCATCCAGGACTGAAAATGGGTTTCTAGTGCCTAGCAGAGCTCGAGAAACATTTACTGAATGCTGAATGTCCAGAATAACAAAGTACAAGAGAATAGGAAGAGAGTCTAGCAACACTTTATTGTCTAAAACTCATTTAACTCTCACAGCATTGCTGATAAATTAAGTAGAATTATTTTCCCATTTCTCAGACCAGGAAACTAAGGCTCAGCGTGGTGGGTGGATCCGTTGACCCATAGCAACGGAGCCAAAAGAAACCGCCCGGCTCAGGGCTGTTGCCTGGGCCTCGGGCTCCCCCTGCTGGCCGGATGGGAGTCTGGGAGTCGAGCGAGGAGCTGCCCTGGGCTGCCCCCGCTCCCGCCCCTCTCACTCTCCTCAGCCCACTGGCTGCGAGATTCCTCCGGCTGGAACAAGGAGCCGAACCTGGGCTCAGGCTAGGGCAACTCGCAGGTGCGCTGCGCCAGGCGTCACGTCAGCTGGGATGTTCCACAGGCAGAGCGCACCAGGCCAGAGGGAGACACAGTCCGTGCCCCACCCTCTCCAACCACTCCCCCAACCGACCCTGGCTCCATGGCTCTGTCTTGCTCAGACAGAAAGCTCTAAGATAAGACCCCAAGGGACCTGGGGTCTAGGCAAGCCAGCAATCCTGCCCACGCAGAGGGAATGGGGAGACGCCTGTCTCATGATGCCCCGCCCAAAGTGCTTGGTTCCCTTTTTTCCAGGCCGGGTATCCTAAACCAGCCCAAAGGGATGGGATTGTCCTATTGCAGAAAAACTCCCGAGAAAAGGATTTTCTAGCTTCCTTTACCTTCCACCCTATCTCATCTAACTGCTCTCCATTCTGACAATGAAAAAGGCTAATTTAGGCCCATCTAGTTCTTGCTGTTTCTGGAAATGGGGGGACTGCTGGCTCTCTGTTAGCGTTTTGTTCAATCAGTTCTCCTCAAAGGTTATGGGATTGGTCTCTTGTGTCAAACAAATATGACATCAAATCTTACTTCTGTCCCTTCTTAGTGTCTGACTTTGAGAACGTTACTTTAGCAAGAAGCCTCAGTTTTCTCAATTGTAAAATGGAAGTTACTGTACTTTCATAGTGGGCTGTTGGAAGGATACAGGGATAAATCATGAAATCAATAGCCCTGTGCATACAGTAAGTGTTCTGTAAATGTTACTGATAATTATCACTATATTCATAGTTCTCTTACCTTACCTTTCCTATTCTTCACTTAATTAAAGAGAGATGGGGTGAGGGGTGCAGTAGGCAGGTGGGAGTTTTGGGCAGAAAAGCGTGGACTGTCCTCTCATGTGTTCATGACTTCCCAACCTGGTCACCTCCTTGCGCTCCTCCCCCTTGTCTGCAAGGGGAGGGGTGGCAGCTGCTTCCCTCTCCTGCCTGGGCCCTGACCCAGCCAAAGGCCTGGCACAGCTGCTGGAATGGCCCAAATGCCTCGGGTTTAGGGCTAGGTAGAGGACAGCTGGGAATGGGGGAGGAGGGCGAAGGGGCAGAAAAGGAACCCTCTACCCTCTCACTATGTCCACTTCTCCTGCTGCTCCCGAAGCCTTTCAGGTCAGCCTGGGACCTCTGACCTTCGTCCTGCCCCAATCTCCCTGGTGGGCTGGGCGGGGGTGGGCGAAAGGAATTCTCCCTCTTTCCCTCCCTTACCCTCTGCCCTCTCGTGCCTCCTCTCCATGGCTGAACCCACCCACCCCGCACCACCATGCCCCTGCTCCCTCTCCAGCCCATGTGCTGCCCAGCTGTCACCGGCCTTGAGCTGGGCACTCCGCCTGCCTGCACCACTCATGAATCGCCAGCAGAGCCTCCACCTGTTCCCCTCGGTCTGAGCAGCAAGGCTGTGTGGCCCCATCTGTTGTCCTCCATCCAGGATTCAGTACAAGAGACTACACTTCAAAACCCTCAGCTTCCACCTGCCGGGATGGGGGTTGGGAGCACTGGCTGAGAGGCAGGGACTGAATCAGTGGCATCCTCATCTCCTGGATGGAAGAGCTTCCCCACCCCGGGTCCACCAGTACCGTCTGAAACAGCCTACATACCAGCAGGGGCGGGGCGGGGGAGCAACAAGCCCCCTCTTCCCAAAAGGACATTTGCCTATTTAGCAGCATTCTCTTATTCACGTTTCATTTCTTCACAGACAGCGCCTGAATCCGGGCTGGTCAGTGTACAATGCAAGCAGAAAGACACAACAGGAGCAACATTTAATTCATTTAATTAATTTTTTGTTACACAAGCAATACGTGAATGCATTTTCCTTGATTAAAACAAAAATGAAACCACTGTAGTTCAGGTTCCGATTCCCTTTGATTGGTCCTCCCAAATCCACACTTTTTCTCCTAAACAGAGAGGTGATCACTGGTACCAGCTAGGCTGGGAACAGCCTAGCTGTAGTAGCCATAGAAAATATAAGGTACTATCATGTGGGTTTGGGTTTTGCTGTTATTTTTTTATGTAAGTTGTAACTACAAATATTCTGCAACTAAATTCACTTAAAAAAAAAAGTCTTATCTACCTAAGCTGGTACATACAGATCTATAACAATATCCTTATTTTTTTTAAGATTTTATTTATTTATTGAGAGAGAAAGAGCTCACATGAGAGCACAAGCAGGGGGAGTGGCAGGCAGAGGGAGAAGCAGCTGAGCAAGGGTGGGGGATGTGGGGCCCAATCCCAGGACCCCGGGATCATGACCTGAGCCAAAGGCAAACACTTAACCAACTGAGCTACCCAGGTGCCCCTATTAATCCCTTTAATGATACATACTATTCTGAGCATAGACACATCATGGTTTCCTTAGCTGTTTCCCTATCAATAGACATTCAGGTCGTCTCTCTTTTTCTTCCCTTAAAAACATTGTATCCCTGTCATAGGCTTGAGCCTTCTCTCATAGTCCTGCCAGTTCTGTTTTCCTACCCCTTGGGGGCAAGAAGGTTAACCATTTACACTGTTTTAAGGGCACAAAAATAGCAAAAGTAACCTTAGGAGCATTTTATAACCAATTTATAGTAATTTTTTTTTTCAAAATCCTGGGTCCCTACAAGATGGCCTCCATATCAACTTGGGGGCAAATTAGTGTTCTAGGAAACAGCTATGGTCAAGGAGATAGAAGGAGACACAAGAGAGTGAAGAGAGAGAAAGTGAAGAAGAGTGAACAGGGAGGAACAAGAAAGAGAAGTAAAAGATCCTGGGTATGACAGCACTCTGCAACAGGGAAAAACTGGAGCTGTCCAGCAGAAAGGAAACAGTTAAGTAAAACTTGGCATATCTATTCTACGGAATATTATGCAGCCATTAAAATAATAATTATGAAGACTATGTAGGAGCATGGAAAATGCTTCTGATATTAAGTTAAAAAGTAGACTACAAAATTAAAACTGCATTATGATTACAACTCTGAAAATGATGTGGGCATACAAAGATGGGAAGGGAATCCAGACAAATGAAAACAATCAGATTTGTTTCGGTAGCAGAATTGTGGGTACACTATTATTATCACTTATTCCCATTACCATTGCCATAATATTGTTTTGTGCAATATAGGATTAATGCTAAATAGCAACAGGAAGAAGGAAGGGAAGGAAATGAATAAAAGAAAAGAAGAGAGGGTGGGAGGAGGGCATAGATGGAGAGATGAGGCAGGGAAGCTGGAGTAAAAGTCTATGTTCTGGGGGTTGGACATCTTCACAGCCACGTCAGCCACAGTGTCCACTCAGGCTCTTCCTCCAGGGTCTTTGGGCTGAAAGCAGTTCTCACCGTACACAGAAGATGTACACCTCTCTCCTGCTACCCTCCATTATTTTTTCAAAGCTTACCAAGGAGGTAGGGATACCAAGCTCAGGACCTTTTTTTTTTTTTTTTAAGATTTTATCTATTCACTGAAGAGAGATACAGAAACAGAGACAGAGAAAGAGAGAGAGTGTGCACAAGCAGAGGAAGCACCAGAGGGAAAGGGAGAAGCATACTCGTCGCTGAGCTGGGAGCCAGACATGGGGCTTGATCCCAGGACCTGGAGATCATGACCTAAGCCACAGGCAGATGTTTAACCATCTGAGCCACCCAGGTGCCCCCCAAGCTCAGGATCTTAAGGGGCTCAGAGTCTAGTAGGTAGGAAGGGGGACATTGATCTATAAGCAATGACAATCAACAAATGCTCAACCAGAGATCTAATCTTGTGAAGCTGGAAGCTCTAGAGTCCCAGAAGCTCTCACAAGGTGGGTCTCAAAGGATGGCCAGGAGATTAGCAGGCAGAGAAAAGGGGCTAGCATCCTAGGTAGAAGGCACATGAGCAAAGGCACTGAAACCTACACAAACACACACACACACACACAAACACATTGCACATACACTCCCATTTAGCATGGCCAAACATAAGACTCAGGAGAAATAGAGGCATGTGATGAGACCTTGAATTATTCAAGGGCAAAGAGAAGCACTGCAGTGTTTCATGCCCCTTGAGAGGATGAGGAAAGTGGGTGGTAAGCCAAAGTGGAGAGAAGGAACATCAGTTGGGAGGTTACTTTAAGAGTTCTGATGGGAAAGAGCAGGACCCTCAACTGGGGTGGTTAATGGGATGGGGTTAACCCCCAAGAAATTCTTATGTAGAAATGATAGAACATTATTTATTTATGCAATGAACATATTTTGAGGGTCTGCTATGGCATCAAGCGTTCAGAGATGGAAGACAATCTCTGTCCTCAGACGGAAAGATGGACAGGGAGATAGATGGTTCCAGATCAATGTGAAAGGTGCTGTAATGGAGGTAAGCCAGTGAGGGAGAGACCATGAGGGGCCAAGAGCAGATGGGATGTGGGAAGGGAGGGAGGTCCTTCTAGGTCTCCGCCTCAGATGTTGGGTGGACAGTGGGGCCATCAACTGTGTCAGAAAGCACAGGGCAAGTGTGTGTCTGCAGGCAGATGATGGTTGTGACTTGGACCTCTCTTGCTTTGCCCCTACCCCACTGAGAAGAGCCAAATGTGGCTTAGGCTGCCTGTTGCCTTCCCAGTTGAATGAATCCAATGGAAAGCACCTAGAATATTTCCTGGCACAGAGTAAGTGCCCAACAAATGCTAACTTAAAGAAAACAAGCAAAAAGTGCAGAAACTCAAAGCAAGACTCACATTTATCAGGCTCGGCTCTCTCCATGAAACCAGGGAAACATTTTGGCCCCCTGAGTCTTCTCCTGAGTCCACCAGAGACTTCTGACAAAACCAGACCTCAACCTCCCAAGAAGAGGTTGTTAAAAAGAGTGTGGCTATAAGCATGCAACAGAGCTCACTGCAGATAGACAGGGCTCCCACAGACAAAAGCAAAGATGGTGGCAGAAGGGTCTCAGAAGTTTAGTCCCATTGACAGGAGTTGGCATGACATCATTTTTTTTTTTTAGTATGGACCATGCACTTGGCAAAAATCATATTCATTGCATGACTCCACAGAGCAAGTCACCAAAACTGAATTTTCTTTCTTTGTGGGCTTTTGTTGGTTTATTGGAAATTTGGAAGAAGATAAAGCAGAGTATGGAGACATTGTTTATGTTGATGCTTTTGGGTGATGACATCATGGAAACTTGTCAGAAAGATTTATTGAACTGCTTTCCTGCCACAGGGAATTAAAAGTCTTTGAAGGACCCAACTAACTCATCAGACGTCAGGCAGCTCACATCTCACTGATGTGACAAGACTTGTAAACACCCCCATCTTGAAAGTAAAACAGTGCTGATGCGTGAGATGGAGGAAATGCTCGTGCTGAACTTCAGCTGGACCCACAAAGTGACTGACCACTGGCATCTGCTCTCCTTTCTTATTGCTTGACTACTCTGAGTGCAGTGAAACCACCAATGGTAAAGAAATGCAGCGCTTTCTGATGAGCGTGACATCACCTTTTAGGAGAAATTCTTGGATTTTGCTAAGTATGAGTTTTGCTCCAAGTTTCTGGTTTTGGGGTTTTTTTTTGTTTTTCTGTTTCTTGTTTTACATTTTTAAAGTTAACATCTACTGAGTGTTTATATATTCCCAGCACTATTCTTGGTGTCTTATGTGCACTTATTCATACATGTCGTACAACAAATCTGTGGGGTAGTTTCTAGTATTAGTCTCACTTCCTTGTAGTAAAACAGAGACACAGAGAGGTTGAGAAGCAAAACCTTTTAAGTGGGGGCACCTGGACTCTGACCCTGGTAATCTGCCTTCAGTGCTCTTGGCCACTTTTCATAAACCTGAGGATGGATCCGAACCATGGAGCGTCAGCCTTCAGGGAACTTCTATGCTGAAAGTCAACTACGCCCGTCAAGAACACTTACTCTTCCTAGAATTCAGATGCACTGAATAATGCATCTGTTGTGTGGTCTAACTCTAGGTGATGTTTGGGTCCATTTCCTTTTTTCCATAAAACAACTGAGACTAACACTGAGAACAGTCACTAGCAATGTATACCCAGGGTCTATGTTGACACATGCCTGACCGAAGGACACTCCATTGCTCCCTTTGTTAAACACCTGTCCGCATGGACTTCACCGATATTCTCCAAACTGACCCACATCTAGGACAGGTGCACAGGAGTGCACTTGTGTATCAACTATGTTAATTCGGTTTGGTACTGCTTTTGTATGGCTGTGAAAAATCCATACATTTGTTCAGCTATCTTCACTATTGGTATTAATTTTTTAAAAGTGGTGGGCTTCAGAGGAGCTCAAATATAGCAGAGGAGTTTACTGATTGATCCTCTCACTAAAGGCAACTAAAAATACCATGTAAAACCACTGAAAACCTCTTTTGACTCTGCCTCATCGACTGCAAGAATGAAGACCGTTCTCACCCATAGACTGCCAACATTCCAGAAAATGTTGACATCACTCTGATGTGCTGTTACTCTGATGGGCCCCAGAGGAGCCCTGCAAAGAGTCTTCAATCACATCACTGTAGAACGCAGTCTCCCTAGAAAGAAAAAGAAGAGGCTCCATCCTTCAAATGGTGGGACCTAGAAAAGAACTGGCTACCATTCACACTCTCTGTAGTCATGTACAGAACACGATCAAGGGCATTACACTGGGCTTCCATTACAAGCTGAGATCTGGGTATGCTCACTTCCCCATCGATGTCATTACTCAGGAGAATGGTTCCCTGGTTAAAATATAAATTTCTTGGGTGACAAATAGATCCACAGGGTTTGGATGAGGCCAGGTGTTGCTTGTTCAGTATCTTATGCCCAGAAATCTGAGTTAATTCTTGAAGGAAATGACATTGAACTCGTGTCAAACTCAGCTATTTTGGTTCATCAAGCTACAACAGTTAAAAACAAGGATATCAGAATGTTTCAGGATGGTATCTATATTTCTGAGCAGGCTGATGAATAAGATCCAGGTTGTCCAGCTACAAAAACAGCAAAATGCCAGACGACTTTTCAAACTTATTTGTGGTATTTTAAAGATGCATTGAAAGTTGTATTGACTTGGGGCTTTTTCTTAAAGCAAAACAAACCAGACCAACAAATAAAAACACCACTTTTCAAATGCATGAATTGACTGGAAGAGAATGAAAGATGAATTTGGAAGCCTCAAGCCATGAAAGCAGAAGCCAGCGAGAATCTCACACTGACGTCAGCATTTACAATGAGCTTCAACTTTCACAAACTCACAGTGTGCTGGAGGGCTTGTTCAAGGTGAGAGGTCTAATGAGGGAGCTGTACTCCCAGCATAAACCTATAAACCTGGAGCCCAAAGCACAGCTTATTATAAGGGAAAATTCAAAATTAAGCCATGCTCTACCTACTTGCACTGAAAAGAAGGCAAAAAAAAAATCTCTCTTGAGAATTAACAACTACCAGCTAGCCACTGCTCAGAGTTGCTGCCCAAATTCACACTATCTAGGTGGCCCAAATAATCACAGTTAAGAATTTACTTTTTTGGGGATCCTGAGCTGCCAGTGCCCTCAGGTGCCTGGCAGTTGCAAATGAGAAACAGTCTGGGAGGAAAACACCTTCAACCCAGGGATTAGAGAATTTCTACAGCCATAGTCCTAAGCAACATGAGCTTATGGTTAAAAAAAAAAAAAAAAGCAAATCACAAAACACAAGGAAACAAGACCCCATGAGAGAGATCCCAGAAGGAAAAATATATATATATATAAAGCATAGTGGTTCACAGTCCCAGGTAATTTTGCCCTGCAGGGGATATTTTTGGTTGTCACAACTGGAAAGGGAGAAATGTGAGTTACTCGATCTAGTGTGTAGAGACCAGGGATGCTGTTAAATATCCTACGATGCCCAGGACAGCTTCCCACAATAAAGACTTGCCTAGCTCATAATGTAACAGTGTCAAGGTCAAGAAGCCCTGAGACAGCAGAATCAAACCTGCAAAGCTTCTGTTTTAGAATGATCAAAAATAGTACATTCAATAAGTAAAGGTGCAGACTTGAAGACATTTAACATATGATTAAAGAGCAAGGGAGTGTATTGTCAAGCAGATTTGGAGAACCAAAAAAAAAAAAAAATCTCAAAATGAATGAAGTAAAACAACTGAAATTTAAAAATTAGTGGCACAACCAGGTTTGGAAATTAGCTTTGAATTATCTAGCAAAATTGAAGATAGATATAATCTGTGACCCAAAAAGCTCATTCCTAGTATATAGCCTAGGGAAACTGCACATGTGCTCCAACATACATATACAGTGGTGTACATATATACAAATACATACACCAATGTTCATAGCATTGTTGAAAGTGGTTCCTCCTCAACAAGGGGGAAGAACTAACCCAAGAAAATAGAATGAAAATGCATAATATAGTCATATAATAGACTACCTCACAGCAGTGAAAGTAAATGAACTATTGGTACAAACATGGATTAACTTTCAAAGAGCATGTTGAATAAAAGAAGCAAGACTCCAAATATATACAAATTATTAAAGAGAACAGACAAAAATGGACAGAGCTGCTAAAACTATAAAGAGAAGCAAAGATGGGGCGCCTGGGTGGCTCAGTGGGTTAAAGCCTCTGCCTTCGGCTCGGGTCATGATCCCGGGGTCCTGAGATCAAGCCCCACATCTCTGCTGAGCAGAGAGCCTGCTTCCCCCTCTCTCTCTGCCTGCTGCTCTGCCTACTTGTGATTTCTGTCTGTCAAATAAATAAATAAAATCTTTAAAAAAAAAGAGAGAGAGAAGCAAAGACATTAATTACATTGAAGTCAGAGTGGTGGTTACCTCTTGTGGAGGTAGGAGTTAGAAATCATGAAAGGACACACAAGGGGCCTCTGGACTCTTGGTCATGTTCTATTTCTAGGGCAATTACTCGGAATTTATATCAGAATTAATGGTTAAGATGTGTGTTTATTTTTTTCACACTTTTCTGAATTGTGTTGCATTTTCCCAATTTAAAAAAAAGTATTAAAAATGAAGTGGCACGTTTAACAGCAAATTAGACAAAGCTGAAGTGAGAATTATTGTACTGGAAGACAGATCTGAAGAAATTATTCAGAATGCAGGTCAGATTCACAAAGAGATGGAAAGTTTGACAGAAAAATTAAGTTGGAATCCTGGAAGACATGAGAGAAAGAAGGAGTGACTTAGTATTTGAAGTTAAATAGCTGACATTTTCTTAGGACTGAAGAATAGATAACTGATAACCATCCACTAAATTGGGAAGCCCAGCTAGTCACAAGCAGTATAAATAAAAGATAATCCACATCTAGACCACATCACAGTGAAATTTTCAGAATGCCTCAATTTTTTTCAATTCAAAAGAATGAAAAGATATTAAAAGCAGTTGGAGAGAAAAGATATATAACCTTCAAGTAAAGGACAATTAGACTGACTGCTTTTTTCATCTATAGTGAAAGCCAGAGGACAGTAGAGTTCTATCATTAATATACTAAAAAAATAACTCTCACCCTAGAATTAGTATTCTTAGTGAAAATATCATCCATGAAAGAGCTATAAAAACATGTAATAGTTCATAGGTTAAAGAGTAAATTATAATGGACATTAAAAATATTTACAAACGTTTAAAAACAAAAAAACTACACGTCAAATTTGTTAAATGTAATTAAACTGGTACTTTAGAAGTAAACCATAATCTCAAATGCTTATATTAGAAAATAAAAAGATTAAAAATTCGGGGCACCGGGGTTGCTCAGTCAGTTAAGGGTCCAGCTTGGTTTCAGCTCAGGTGGTGATCTCAGGGTCATGAGATGGAGCCCTGCATTAGGTTCCATGCTCAGTGCAGACTCTGCTTAAGTTTCTCTCCCCATCTGCCTCTCCCCTGTTCTCTCATTCTCTCTCTCTAAAATAAATAAATAAACCTTTAAAGAAAAAAGATTAAAAATTAACGTGTTAACCATTCAACTTCAGAAATTTAATAAAGAACAACAGATTAAACTCAAAGAAAGTAGAAGGAAGAAAACAATAAAAATAAGAACCAGGACTAATGAAATAGAAAATAGAGAGAGTCGATAATGCCAGAAGTGAGCTTTTCTGAAAAGCCTAATAAAATTGACAAAATTCTGGCAAGAATGATCATGTGAAAAAGAGAAGACAGAAAAAAAAAATGAAGAATGAAAAGGGGGACAAAATTACATATGCTACAAGGATTTTAAAAAGATAGATGATATTAAGAAAAATTTTATGCGCAAAATTTTGGAACTCGAGGCAAAGTGGAAAAAATTCTAGGAAAATATAACTTACCAAAACTAACCCAAGGAAAAAATAGTCTTATCAATAAGGAAATTGAGTCAGTAGTTTTCCCAAAAATTCAAGAAATAAATAATTCCTATCTCAAAAAAAACTCTTCTAGAAATACAAAAAAGGGAAAAATCCCCAGCTCATTTTATACACCTAGCATAACTTTGATACCAAATCCAGATTTTTTAAAAAAGTATGAGAACAAAATTTTATAGGCCATTTTTCTCATGAATATGCATGCAGAATCTAAACAAAATATTAGCGAACCAGATATAACAACATAAAAAAAAATACTACATCTTGACCAATGTTTTATTCTAGGAATGAAAGTTGTTCTATCATTTTCTTAAAAAAAAGAATTAATGGGCCGCAGGCACGCACCGGAGCCCATGGCCGCGGCGCCAGACCCCAGCAAGCCTGCCAAGGGGAAGGTTCCGTTGTAAGTATAATTACGCAAAGCTAAGAATCCAGGAAAGAATTGCCAGAGATGGAATTAAAAATCAGATTCTCTATGAAAGTACCCGCCTTGATCCTGAAAGAAAACAAAGCAAGAGCGGCGGCTGAGCAGGGTCTCAAGCATCCAAAACCCGAGGCTGGCTGCAGGGGTCGGTGCGAATCAGATGGAGGGCAGCCTATCACCCTCGTGTGTGCGTGTCCCACCAGACTTGTCATATAAAATAAAAGATGTGTGTGTGTTGTAAAAAAAAAAAAAAAAAAAATTAATGGGGGCGCCTGGGTGGCTCAGTGGGTTAAAGCCTCTGCTTTCGGCTCAAGTCATGATCCGGGGTCCTGGAATCGAGCCCCGCATTGGGCTCTCTGCTCCGCGGGGAGCCTGCTTCCTCTTCTCTCTCTGCCTGTCTCTCTGCCTGCTTGTGGTCTCTGTCTGTCAAATAAATAAATAAAATCTTGAAAAAAAAAGTTATAAAAAATATTTTTAAAAAATTAATGTAATTCACCACATTAACAGATTAAAGAAGATAAATCATCTCACTTGCTACTTAAAAAAAAACATTTGATTTAAGAGTTTATGATGAAAACTCTTAACACACTAAAAACAGAAGGAAATTGATAAAAGATAGCCTTGAAAAACTCACAGCAAACACTATACATGATGGCAAATTCTGGAACTATTTCCTACAATATCAGGAACAAGAAGAGAATATACATTATCACCCCATTGATATGGAAGTTCTAAGCAAGACACAGAAGGTGGGAAAGGAGAAAAGGAAGGGAGCGGAAAAGTTATAAGAATTGATAAGGGATAATCAAAATTGTTGTTTTCCACAGATGATTAAGATTATCTGTATGACAAATCCTAAAGAATGCACAGATAAGTGATTAGAACAAATTGAAGGATTTTGCAAGGTTACTGACCAAAAATATCAATATACAAAAATCAATTTCACTTAATTTCATTTCCATGACCCAGCAAATGGATAGAGAATACAAGTTTGATAACTATGGTCATTCAAAATAACATCAAAATATAAAGTAACTAGGAACATATCTAACAGAAGATTGCAAGTTTTTTATAAAGAAACATTAAAACTTTATTGGAAAACATAAAAGGGGGAATCATTATTTCATACAACAGTTGCACAAAACCCAGCACAAGCACCTCTAATGCTTTACAATTATTAACCTACTAATTCCTCATAACCATCCTTACGAGAAAGACATTATTAGTATAATCCTTACGAGAAAGACATTATTAGTATAATCATTGCATTACAGATAAGGAAACTAAAAACTATCACAAGAAATCTATTGAATGATAAATAGAGCTGGGATTTGAACCCAAGCAGTCTAGCCATAGAATCCATTCTCTTAATCTATTATGTCCTGGGATCGAGCCCCACATCTGGTTCTCTGCTCACCAGGGAACCTGCTTCCCCACCGCCCCTCTGCCTGGCTCTCTGCCTACTTGTGATCTCTTTCTGTCAAATAAATAAAATCTTTTTAAAAAATAATAAAAATTAAAAAAATAAAAACGTAACTGGTACCAGATTGTCCCTCACACTGAGAATTTTAAAAGCTAGATAAAAACGTTTGAAGGCATGAAGCCATGGCAGCCATCTTGGATGAAGGGCCAAGGTCCAAAGAAAAGGGAAATGTACTCAACTGATCACAACATTCCAAAGACAATTTTCCATCAAGTAATTTGCCTAAATTGTGCATATGTAAGTCAATGCTTCAAGAAACCAAGTAGAAAGTTTGGCAATGCTATGATTCAGGAGAGACAAATTAGAGTTCAGGGCCCCAGGCTTTCAATTTAGCCACTGGAAGAACTAGATCCTAGAAGTAAGGGTAACATGGAAACAGACAAGTCTCAATTGAATCAAGTTAATTTGATCATCATTTATCTGCCTGCCAGAAAAAAATTAAATCCTTATCTGGAGGAAGTTAGCATCATCTAGATCTTCTACAGTTTATCAAAAACAGTATCTAGCAATCAATCAAAAATTGGCAACACAAGAGATTGAAAGCCAAGAGGAAAAAAAAAAAAGACCCTTATCCCCACAAAGAAAACCCAGACCCATAGGTGATTCAGATTTGTTATTTATCAGCTACAGACTTTAAAATAACTATGATTAATGTATTCAAGGAAATACATTAAAAGATAGTATATTTCAACAGAGGAATAGAATCTTGAATGATTCTCTTCTCTTGAAGAGATCCTAGGACTGAAAAATAGAATAACATAATTAACAACAAATAATTCAGCAGATTAAACAAAGCAAAAGAAATGACTGGTAAACTGGAAGATGAATCAATAGGGGAAAAAATCAGATTAAAATTAAAATCACTCTCCCAAAAAGGCAGAAAAATGTGTAAGACATATAGTATATAATTAAAATCCCGACATATGTGTAATTGGTGCACCAGAAGAAAAGTAAGATAGGACAGATGCAGTATTTGAAGAGATACTTCAAATATAAGCAATCTGGGGTGCCTGTGTGGCTCAGTCAATTAAGCATCTGCCTTCGGGTCAGGTCATAATCTTGAGGTCCTGAGATCGAGCCCGGAATCAGGCTCCCTGCTCAGTGGGGAGTCTGCTTCTCCCTCTCCCTCTGATCCTCCCCCCTGCTCATGCTCTTTCTCTCTGTCTCTCTTCCCTCCCCTGGCCAAATAAATTTTTAAACATCTTAAAAATAAATAAATAAATATAAGTATCCCAAATCCTAGAACATTCCAAAATGGTAGAGGAAGTGGGTGGGGGGATGGGTGAAATAGGTGAAGGGGATTAAGAGCACACTTACCGTGAGGAGAACAGTGTAATATATAGAATTGTCAAATCACTATATTGTACACCTGAAACTAATAGAACACTGTATGTTTACTATACTTGAATAAAACACACACACACAAACACACACACACACACACACAGGGGAGAAAGAGAAATGAAGAAAACAACAACAACAACAATGGATCCATAGACTAAGAATATCCATACCCCTCCCCTGGAAAAAAAAAAACAAAAATACATCATAGTAAAATTGGAGGAAACAAAAACAAAGAGAAAGTCTTAAAAATTGGCAAAATAAAGACACATTGTTGCTAAAGACCTCATATAGTTAGCAAACTCCTCAACAGAAACAATGACAGCCAGGAGACAATGGAGTAAATCTTTAAAGTGCTAAAAAGAAATAATTGCAGATTTAGAATTTATAACTGCAAACACAACTTTGGAGTGACATCAGCAGGATGAGTAGGGGACATCAGGCTTTGTTCCCCCACAAAAAAACAACAGACAGTTACCCACAAACAAAAATAGCCCCCGGAGGGCTCAGTTGTCCATTTAAGAACCTGCAGCAATACCACGGAGCAAAAATAGAAAATACCCACAAAGAAAGACTGCTAGGGGCACTGCCTTACCTGAATGTCTGAAGATGGCCAGGAATAGAGAAGAAGCATGGGGGCTATCTGTATCAGTCACATGGCAGTGCATCAAGGTCCCCGGTGTCCTGCTCTGTGGGGACACCAGCAGCTTTTGCCACTGGGGACACCAACAGCCTCACACTGTATACAAAACTCAGTTCAGACATAGAGACCCAGATGTGAAAGGTTAAAAAAAAAAAAAAAACCACTTAAGGAAGAAAACAGAAAAAGGTATCTTCATGATCTTGTCCTAGGCAAAGATTTCCTAGGCAAGAACAAAAATGCTTAACTTTAAAGGAAAAGAAGCAAAAGGACATCTTAAGAGTGAAAAGGAAATCAGAGTGGGAGATGTTATCTGTCATACTTCTCTCTGACAAATGACTACTATCAAGAATATGAGGGATACCCAGGTGGTTCCATTGGTTCAGTGTCTGACTCTTGAACTCAGCTCAGGTCTCAATCTCGGGGGTTGTGAGTTCAAGCCCCACGTTGGGCTCTGTAATGGGCATGGAGCCTGCCTAAAAAAAAAAAAAAAGAATATGAGGAACTCCTACAATCAATAAGAAAATGATAAACAATCTCATAGAAAAATGGGCAAATACTTGAACAGGAATTTCACAAATGAAGAAATATGAATGACCTGAAAAAATATTCAACTTTATTAGTCATCAGAGATATGCAAATGTTAACCACAAGAGATGCCATTTTATTTTTTTAAAAGATTTTATTTATTTATTTGAGAGAGAGAGAGACAGCACAAGCGGGGTGGGGGGGTGGGTGGAAAGGCAGCAGGAGAAGGGGTAAGCAGACTGCCCACTGAGCAGGGCCAATCCCGGGACTCTAAGATCATGACCTGAGCCTAAGGCAGACGCTGAACTGACTGAGCCACCCAGATGCCCCAAGGGATACCATTTTAATCCCTCCCAATAAACAAATTTTAAGTTTGACAATATCACTATTAGTGGGAGTGTAAATGGGTGCGGTCTCCTTAGGAAACAGGTCTTACATTAGCTAACGGAGTTAGGATGTCTTTACTCTGGGAGGCAACAATGCCACTGCTCTGTGCGTACCCTAGAGCTGCCCTTCCACGCAGAACACCTGTGGCAGTGTACTATCCAGTAGTCCCAAACTGGGGGGGAGGGAGTCCCTTCCCATCAGCCATAGAATTGAGAAGTTGTGGTATATTCACACAATGGAATCCTGCACCATCATGAAAGAAAAAGTGAAGGGCCACGAAACGCACCACAGATGAAAGAAGCCAGTCTCCAGAGAAGATGCGTCCTTTGATTCCTGTGATAAAATATTCACAAACGTATGAAATCAAGCCAGATCTCATTTGGGGATAGAAATGTGATAAAATGGTGAGGAAAAGCAAGGAAATCATAAGCACAGAATTAACGATGAGGGTTCCCTCAGCTCCGCGGGGAGGGGACGGATAAGATGAGGGAGCCATTCAGAGGCAATGCTGTCACATCCTGTTCCTTCAAATAGACAACAGGACTGTGAGTGTTTTTGAGTTTTTATTGTTATACATCATAACTTATAAATATTACTTTCTATTTGGTAAAATTTGATACATTTGACACTTTACGTATCTCACATCTTTATGGATTTCTGAGCAACTGGCTTGGGGTGGGAGAAACATGGCTGCCCCCATCCCAGGGTTCAGCTAAGAAGCAGACCATGGTCGCTGACATCATCTCCTAAACAGGAAGGTCTATTGAAATGCTCTTCCTGAGAAGAGGGAGTGTTTATGGAGTACCTCAGTCAGCTCGGGCTGCCATAATAAAATACCACAGATAGGGGGGCTTAAGCAAGAGAAATTTATTGTCTTACTGTTCTGGAGGCTGGGAATCCAACGTCAGGGTGCCGCCATGGTCAGGGTCTGGTGAGGGGCTCCTTCCTGGCTGGCAGACAGCCGCCTTCCCACAGCCTTTCCTCAGTGAGTACAAATGGAGAGAGGGCAAGCTCTCTGCTGTCAGCTCTCTGCTGTGTCTTCCTAAAAGGGCACTAATCCCATCGTGAGGGCTCCACCCTCATGACCTCATCCAACCCTAATTACTTCCCAAAGACTCCATCTCCAAATACCATTGCACGGGGTGTTAGGGCTTCAACATCTGAATTTGGGGGGACATACGAACATTCGGTCCATAGCATATAGCCACCCAGATCAGCCAGTTGTTCTATTTGGGTCATATATATGATACCTAATCATTGCATGCTGAGAGTGGCCGAGGCACACAGGACTCCTACGTGTTTTAGGGGCAGGAATGAGAACAAAGAAAGCGCCCAGGGATTCTCACCTTATCACCTCAACAAGGTTAAGGGTTTGCTTAGCTCTGGGGACTCTGAGAGCCAGTGCTCCCGAGCCCCTCTGCTGTAGGGGGGGGCACGTACCCCACAGGCTGGCAGGTTTTCTGTGCACATGCCATCCGCCATGTAGCTGCTGACCCTGCCCGGCCATGGGTTAAGAGAGGGAGCACAGTGCTTCTGTGCAATTTCTTTAAATGGGCATTTCCTTCCAAAAGAACCATTCCCCAGAGATTTCCTCGACATCTGCAATGATGGAGAGTCCACACGCAGGCTTGGGAAGAGTTTCAAATTCTAAAGCAGAAAAAATAAAAATCCTGCCAGAAACAGAAGAAGATGGGTAAGGATGGAGACAGGAATCTAGGAAGCTTCTGCTTTTGGGCTCAGTATTGGGGTTTCAGAGAACAGATGGCTGGGGGTTATTTATAACTCGCAACAGGCAGAGCTGAGATCCGTGAAATGCCACCGGCTTGTTTGACAATGGTTGGGGCCAGGGTAGGGACTGAAACCTCCCCAAGGACTCCTAGAATGCTAGTCGTGGGGAGGGGGGAGAAAGGGGTACCATCAAGAAATTTATGGAACCCCAGCCCCTTCTCCCAGCTAGGTGGAAAATCCCCCAGAGAAGCATAGAATAATGATGGTCCCACTAATAATAATACATGATAACTAACGCATTATCAGCCGACTGGGTGCCAGGCACCAAGCTAAGTGTGTTATTATGCTCATTTTCCAGATGAGAAAGCTGAGGCTCGGTGAGGGTAAATAACCAACCTAAGGCTTTGTAACTCTAAGCGATGAAGCTCTCTGCCTGGCATCCCGGCTTGTGCAGGAGGGAAGAAAGGTCAAGGGTCTGGATATCTTCCACAGTCGCATCAGCCCTTAGCCACCTGAAAAGGCAAGACCACAAGGGGTAGAAATCTGGACCAGGAGCTTTGGTGAGGGGGGAAGGGGACAGTGAGCTGCCAGAGCCGGGGGAGGTACCGGTGGGGGGCTCTGAACAATGTGTGTGTACACGCATGCGTGCGTGGTGTGTAGGTACACCCAGGTGATCACTCAGCTGGAGACAACGTGATTAGACATAGAAGACTTTACATGTATATTAAGTGAAAGTTTCCTGGCTCTCAAAGACAAGGCAGGCAGGCTGCTGAAGTCCCACTCTGCCATCTGTCCCCTTACGCAAGTCACTTCCTCCTCTCTCCTTCTCAGTTTTTCCTCTTTAAAACGAGACAGCCGGTCTGAGGTTCTTCCCAGCTCCGGTCATCTATGCAGCTATGGTTTCCCTGGAGTTAGCAAGTGTGGGGGAGGGGGAGGGTTAGGGTGGTCAGAGGTCAGAAGTCAAGCTTTTGGCTACCAACCTCCACAGCCAAGAACCAACCCTGCCGAGGACAGCCAGCAAGAGCAAAGCCAAAGGAAGAAAAGTCAGGAGGCTTGTCTCCTTCGGCTCCATGTGGCAGGGAACGAGGAGGCACCATGAGCATCACCCATCATGCCGACACCCACTCCCAGGGCTACGGGCACTGGTGCCAGGTGTGCCCGCCAATGGGTGGATGGCGTATTCCTAAATTCATGACTCTAGGAGCGAGGCTGTCTGTCTCAGAATAAGCAAATCCCCAGGCAGCTCGAAGCCGCTCACCATTTCTGCAGCAGCCCTTTTGAAGGTCAACGTGCCCGGCCTGCTGTCTCAACCTGTTTACAATTCTCTGCCCCTCTGCGTGACATATTCACTTTTCCCACTTTTCCCACCAGCACCCAAAGAGCCAAGAACCCACCCCAGGTCACAGAGCGTGAAGTCTCTGACATTCAGGTCAGCCCAGAGAAGGAAAAATGGCCCAAGCTCTCATTCTGTGCCAAAGAAGGGACTTGCTTTGATGACGGGGGCTCCATTGTTTAGCTCAGCTAATCAGTAAGTATGTAGTGAACATCTATACGTGCACTTGCCGAATGCCTACTGTATACCCACTGTAAAGGAGAGTTGCTCACCACGGTCACCGAAGGCTGGAGTCTGAGGTAGTAGACATTCATGGAGGAGACCATCCACCAAATTTGGAGTCGGCCAGCCTGGGTTCTAATCCTGCCTCCACCTTCTATCAGTACTGTTAACAAACTTCTTAACCATAACTCCCGGTCTGAAAATTGAGGTAATAATACTTACTTCAGAGAATTATTGTAGGGACAAAGAGTTTGTGTGTATAAAGCGTTTATCACCGTGCCTGGTAAACAGGAAAGTCCTAAATGGTGAGGTAGTTGTTGATGATGACCTAGAAATGACAGTCACATTGTCCCCCTGAGTCAGTCCTGCTCTGGCCTGGGGTACTTCCCCTGACCAGCCCATGCCCACCCGGCGACATGAGATGGAGAAGGCGGCTGGGGAATTTAAGAAAACATTGCTCCTCACCTCTGGGCCAAGAAGTGTGAGAGCTCACTAGCCAACAAAGGAAACAGTCTCTTTCAAAAATCTGGTTACAGCCAAGAAAGATGAGAAAGAGGCAACTGGAGACTTGGGAAGCCAGACACAATGTTGGGAAAGCAGCCCTATTGAAAGACAGGGGTGCGGAGTGCAGTCCAGTTGGGGGAGGGCAGGTGCATGAGTTCCTGTCCCAGTCCGAGCCCCTGACCCACTTCCCAGGGCCTCCACTTCCCCAGCTATAAATGCAGAAAAGCAAACCATAGGCTGAGGGGAGCCATGGCTAGAGATCTGAAGTCAGGGCTCTGTGACCACTGTGGGGGAGCCAAGAAGGAGTGAGGGCATGGACCATGTGAGTTAGTGAACCCCATCAGTGGTCTGAGGGTGCAAGGCTTGGCACTTTAGGAATGCAAACAGCCTACAGAGGAATAGTCCCCAGGCCTGGGAAGCAAGCCCACCCAACCCCACCCCTACCACCAGGAGGCCATCTGCTTTCAGACACAGAAAAGCAAATGGGTCCTGCCTTGGGCTGGCCCAAGCCCCCACAGAGAGGGGAATGCAGACAAGCAGTATGGCTGAGGAAAAACACTCCAGGACCAGAGGGCAGAATGCAGTGTTCCCACAGCCCGCTATTCGGGGAACGCAGCAGATGTATCTGCCCCAACTCCAGGGAAACATTTGGTTTCTTGTCTCACACCAACTCACTGAAGAGGATTGTGAGGAGGGCGTGGGGATAGACAAACAGAAGAGAAGGTCGGAGAAGAGCAGGGCAGCCCAGCCAGGAAGCTAAGCACCGATTTCTTGAGATCCTTCCAGAGGGCTCAAGCAGGGGGTGACAAAAATGCCAAAGCTGGAAGGAAACTTCCAGAACACTGAATCCAATCCCCTTGTTTGACAGATCGGGAAACTGAGGTCGCTAGAGAAGTCAGCATAGGACAATGGAAAGAAACTCTGGACTCAGAGATGGGAACTCATCATTTATAAGCTGTGTGATTTGATTCAGGTTCCTTAATTTCTCTGAGTCTCAGGTTTCCCCTTTGTAAAACAGGGACTCTGTCTTCACTCCACATACTTGTGAGGAATGAGTGAGGTAATGTACTGGGACCAGTTAGCACTGTGGCCAGAGCAAGGTAGAGACACAGCGAATATCAGCTTCCATTTCTCAAGGCCATGGAGGAGTTCGCCGCAGAGCTAGGAGTCGAATACAGATGTCCTGACTCTCAACCCAGTGAAACACCACATTCCTCATCTCAGCTACAGAAAAGAGTCAAAGACAAGACATACTTATGATGTGCCCTGAAGGGTGGGGTAGGGAGGGGGTGAAGTGATGTTAAAAGGGATTTTCTCATGGCTGAAGCATGGGAATGCATTACCAAGGGTTCCATTTTGGGAGCTCATTTAAGTGTGTGCCTGGCATGGATTAAAGGCTGGGAGTGAGCTAAATGTCATCTCAATGACCTGTTCAGCCCACAGATGCTAGAATTCAGCTTACCAGAAGCATAGCTGGTTGTACCACTCCCCGAGCTTTGCCCCCAAAGAAAGGAACAAATACTCATTCATTCATTAAACAAACATTTATTGAGTATATGATGGGCCCGAAGAAACAGGTTTTCTAAAGAGCATTTTGTCTGTGATTAAAACAGTTTCCAAGATATTAAATGAATAAAAGATCGCACAACTAGCAAGCAGCAAAGCCGGATTCGGTGTCATCTCAGGCCCATGCCATCCGCATCTCCCATCTTCCGATGGAGAGAGAGGAATAAGGTTGTGCCGAGGGCTGATGATCTCAGTGGTGGACGTGGACAGAAGGTCTTGGGACAACTCCTGGTTGGCCCCTTCCTGAGGACAGAAGTAGCCCTTGGAGGCTGCCTTGTGACATCATTCCAAGAGTTGCTGTACTCTCTCTGGGGGCCACCCTGCCCTGGGTAGGAATCTGTCTACGTGGTTCCCTCAACAGGACCCCTTCCTGCACCATCTTAACCTCCTGGGAGCTCCCCTGGGCCTGCCACATTCACATCCCTGTCCTGAGAACAGAGGGGCAGGCAAAGAAGGGTCTGTGGACACAGACACAGCTCCTGTTTAATGGTAGAGACACATGTTGTGTCCTTGGGGAGCCCCCTGCTTGTTAGGGAAGATGGAGCCCCTCCTCCCCAGAGGGCTCCCAGGATGATAGAGTGATAGAAAAAAACACTACTGCTGCTCTCAGGTAGCTCCCAGTCCGATGGAGGAGACAAGGACAGAAGGCAGGTTCAATAATAATAATGAAGCTAAGTTAATTGAGTAGACACTAAGTGCCGAGCGTTTTATGAATATGAACCCATTTAATCTATACAAAAATTCCATGAAAAGGTCCTATTTTTATCCTTATTAAAAGACTTAAAAAGTAGGGATGCCTGGGTGGCTCAGTTGGTTAAGCGGCTGCCTTCAGCTCAGGTCATGATCCCAGCATCCTGGGATCGAGTCCCACATCGGGCTCCTTGCTCAGCAGGGAGCCTGCTTCTCCCTCTGCCTCTGCCTGCCACTCTGTCTGCCTGTACTCATTCTCTCTCTCCCCCTCTCTCTCTGACAAATAAATAAATTTAAAAAACATTTTTTTTAATTAAAAAAAAAAGAATTAAAAAGTAGAGGCACAGAGAGGTCAAGTCACTTATATAAGGTCACAAAGCTCAAAAGTGACAATGCCAGGACTACAAGCCAGGCAGTCTGGCTCAAGGGTCTCTCAAGTAAAAGACCAAGAAAAAACAAGCCACTGAGCAGTGCTGGACAGTCTGAGGATACTTTGATTACTGTGGATTCTAGGTGACTGGACACAGTGGGTCTGGTCTGAGAAAGCTATCTGAGGAGCATAGTGTCTGAGGGCTTGTATGGAACTGAGGACCCGGGGATAAGGTTCCAGAAAGGCCTGAAGCAGAGAGCAGGCTCACTGAGATCAGGCTGGGGGAGCCAGGCTGGGGGAGCCAAGATGGGGGCAGTAGAAGTAGGACCCCTGGAGGAGAAAGATCAAGAGCACTTGGAAAGAGATTGGATGGAGCATCTGCACAAGGCCAGTGAGCCCTCCATGGAGAAAACTGGCTGGGGATGGGAGCCCCAGAGCAGAGAGGAATTTGGGTGGGGAAGAGCACGAAGGAACCTCCAGTGTGAAACTTTCCGTTGGGAATGTTCTGGAGCACCGAGCCTGGAGGTGAGACTGGGGATGGGGAGCTGAAGAGGAGGCAAGCAGGCTGTCAACAGCTCAGCCACACACTCCCCCACCCCAGGCCCAACAGGGCTCTCCCAGCACAAAGCTCTCTGGGGCACCCATCTCAAATGGGTGCCCGTCTCTAACTAGTTGACTGTTGAACAACATAACTGAGTGCAAGCTGGGCTTTGGCATGAGATGGATCTCAGTTTCTGGTCCTGGCTTTACCATTTACCAGCTGCCTACCCTCTCTGGGTTCTGGATCCTCATTGGCAAAATGGTGACAAGAGTAATGATCTCATGGGGATTGTTGTAAGGATTAAGTAAGATACAATTATCTAGCAGCACAGGACTTGGCAGAAAGGGTTCAATAAGTAATGATCCATGGGTTATCTAAAAGTTTAATTTCCAAATATTGGGGGATTTTCAAGAAACTTCTGTAATTCGTTTCCGATTTAGCCACCGCAGTCAGAGCATATGCTATTTATTATGGTATTTTTAAATCTATTGAGACTTTCAGTGGCCCAGCATATGACCTACCCTGGTCAGTGTTCCGTATGCCACTTACTGTTACAAACGTCAGTTGGCAAATCGATGGAATGAATGAAGTCTTCTATATCCATATTAATTTTACCTACTTGTTCTGTGAATTACTGAGAAAGGATTTTTGATATCTCTAACAAGGGCTCATCAGTTAACCATCCAATGCTTGATTTCAGCTCAGGTCTTGATCTCAGGGTTGTAAGTCTGGGCCACATGCTGGGCTCCACGATGGACATGGAGCCTACTTAAAAAATAAAATATTTTTTTAAATGAAATTTCTAACTGAAATTTTGGGTTTATCTAGTATTCCTTTCAGTTTCGTGCTTTTTTGCTTCATCTATTTTGAAGGTCTATTATTAGGTGCATAGACATTCAAAAATTAATATGTCTTATTGATGCATTATTGACCCCTTCATCATGTAATGTCTCTCATTCTCCCTAGCAATGTTGCTTGTCTGAAATCTGATTTTCCTGATACTAATACAGCCACTCCGTATTTCTTTTTCAATTTTTTGAGATTTTTTTACTTTAAGTAATCTCTACACCCAACATGGGGCTCCAATTCACAACCCCAAGATCCACTGACTGAGCCAGCCAAGCATCCCATCATTTCTTGATTAGTGTTCCCATGGTATATATTTTTCCATCATTTTACTCTCAGCTTATCTGTCTTTACATGTTAAGTTAATTTCATATAGACAGCCTATAGTTGGATATTGCTTTTTATCCAGTCCTACTAACTACATTTAATGCAGTTAGAGATATAGTTGGGGGTAAATCTACCATCTTGCAAATTGTTTTCAATTTGTCCCATCTGCTCTCTATTCCAGTTCGTCTCTTTTCCTGTCTTCTTCTAGATTAACTGAATATTTTTTTAATATTCCCATGTATCTCTACTATTGGCTTATTAGCTATAGGTCTACAATTTATTTTTTAGAAGCTCCTCTAGTGTTAATAATATGCATCTTTAACTTCTCACAGTCTCCCCTCAAATAATACTATACTACTTCACGTATAATATAGAAACCTTAAAACAGTATAATTCTATTTCCTACCTCCCATTCTCTGTGCTACTGTTCTCATACATTCTATTCTTACATTATATATCCTATAGCACATGGTTACTATTTCTGTCTTAAATAGACAACTATCTTTTATTTTTTTTAAGATTATTTATTTATTTATTTGACAGCGAGAAATCACAAGTAGGCAGAGAGGCAGACAGAGAGAGAGGAGGGAAGCAGGCTCCCTGCCGAGCAGAGAGCCCGATGCGGGGCTCGATCCCAGGACCCTGGGATCATGACCTGAGCCGAAGGCAGAGGCTCAACCCACTGAGCCACCCAGGCGCCCCTAGACAACTATCTTTTAAAGAAATTTTTAAATTTCTTGGGGGTGGAGTGTCATCCTTTTCATATTACTCACATGCTTAGCACTTCTGATTCTCTTCATTCCTTTCTGAAGATTCAAGTTTCCATCTTGTATCATCTTCCTTCTGTCTAAAGAACTCCCTTTAACCCTTATTAGAGTCACTATCTCCTAGTGATAAATTCTGCCAGCTAGTCTCTGTCTGAAAAAGTCTTTACTTCACTTTCATTCTCAAAAGATATTTTTATTGGCCATAGAAGACTTGGTTTGTAGTTTTTTCTTTCCTTTTAGCACTTTAAAGATGTTGTTCTGTTGTCTTCTGGCCTTCATAGTATCTGATGATAAATTAATACTCTTTTAAAACTTGATTCTCCTATTTCTAGCGTGCCTCTTTTCATCTGATTGCTTTAAAAATTTTCTCTTTACCACTGGTTTTTGGAAATTTGATTATGATGTGACTTGGTGTGGATTTCTTTGTGTTTTTCCATTTGGAGGATAAATGATTTAGATTTATGAGTTTATAGCCTTCATCAAATTTGGAAAATTTATAGCCATTATTTCTTCCAACAATTTTCTCCCTCTTTCTGGGAATTTAATTACCTGTATGTTAGTCTCCTTGATATTGTCCCATGGGTCAGTGAAACTTATTTTATATATTATTTTTCTCTGTGTTTCATTTTGGATATTTCTATTGCTTTGTATTCAGATTCAGTGAACTTTTTTCTGCAACATCTAATCTGCTATTAATATGGAATGTATGGAATGTTTGTGTTCTCCCCAATATTCAAATGTCAAAGCCCTTTGTGTGATGTATTTGGAGATGGGGCTTTGGAGAGATAATTAGGTCATGAAGGTGAAGGCCTTGTCTGATGGGATTAGTAACCCTTATAAGAAAAAACACCAGGAGGCTTAATATCTCTCTGTATATACACACATGCACTGAAGAAAGGCCATGTGAGCACACAGCAAGAAGGCAGCCATTTGCAAACTGGAAGAGAGCTCTCACCAGAACCCAACCGTGCTGGCACCCTGACCTCAGACTTTCTGCCTCTAGAACTGTGAGAAAATAAATTTCTGCTGTTTAAGCCATCCTGTCTATGGTATTTTAGTATGGCAACAAAACAGACTAATATATAATCCTATCCTGTGAAATTGTAATTTCTTTTTGTATCTTCTAATTCTCTCTTATGTTCATGTTTCTCTTTAAATTCTTAAACATACCGAGCATATTTATAATAGCTCTTTTAATGGCCCTGCCTGCTAATTCTATCCTCTCTATTATTTATTTTTAAAAAAAAAGAAGATTTATTTACTTATTTGAGAGAGAGAGAGAGAGCACATAAGCACACACACAGTGGGAGAGGCAGAGGGAGGGAATCTTCAAGCAGACTCCCCGCTGAGTGAGGAGCCCAACCTGGGGCTCCATCCCACAACCCTAAGATCATGACCTGAGCCAAAATCAGGAGTCAGACACTCCACTGACTGAGCCACCCCGGTGCCCCCTCTATCTTCCCTATCATTTTTTTTAAAGATTTTGTTTATTTATTTGACAGACAGAGATCACAAGTAGGCAGAGAGGCAAGCAGAGGGGCGGGGGGAACAGGCTCCCTGATGAGCAGAGAGCTCTATGTGGGGCTCAATCCCAGGATCCTGGTATCATGATCCAAGCCGAAGGCAGAGGCTTTAACCCATTGAGCCACCCAGGCGCCCCTTCCCTATCATTTTTTAATCCATTTCAATTGACTTGTTTTTCTCTGCAGATCACATTGAAATAAAATCTTTAGAGAAGACAAGGGTAATGGGATCGATGGCACAGGGAGAGTTCCCAAGTTTCTGCAGTTAACAGGTGGCAAAACTACTTGCTGTTGGCAGGGAAGACAAAATTCATCACTTCCATCTTAAAGATAGAAAAATAAAGCCCAGGGCAAGACAAGGACTTGCCTCAAACCACACAGCTTGGGACTTGGCAGAAGAGATCCTATCCCCCACACCCAGCCACCTGACTTTCTATCCCAGAAGGCTCCCTTTGTCTCAGTCTAGAGGCTGGGCCACTCCTGCAGAAACCGAGGAAAAGCTGGATGTCTGAGTTCCACAGAGGGGAATGCAGGGAGGGTCTTCCAGCACATTCTGGGAAGGGGTGGCTGTTGGGAGAGGTACTGGGGAGGAGAAGACAGAGCCAGGAGAAAAGCAAAGGCATCTCCACCCAGGCAGCAGCTGCTCCCAAATATGTCACAACTTGTCAAAGAGGCAGAAATAGAAGCTGTCCATGGAGTGGAAGGGGGTGGGGCAGCTCTGAACCCACAGGGAGGGCAGAATGTGGGGAAGTACTAGGGCACTAGAAGGGAAGAAGGCTAGGTGGGGGGACTAAGTCTTGGGGCAAGTATGACAGATACATGCCAGCCAGTTCTAGGGAGACTGAAATGAGTCCCTAGAACCATCTGGTTGCCTTTCAGGGAAACTGAATTTGGGAGTAGAAGTGGAGATGGGAAAAGGACAAAAAAATCCAAGGAAACCTGTCCTCTCTCATCCTACAAGTCCATTCTCTTGGGCCAGGCTCGGTTCAAACCACTCTCCAAACAGTCCCACGCTGACCCTATGAACACTTCCTCCAGACCCACAGGCTGAGTCAGAAAAAGAATGTTACCTCTGAAAGGGCCATTTGGATCATTCAGATCAGCATCTTGATTTACAAACAGGGAAACTGAGAACCTGAGAGGAGAATTGGCAGTGACGTGCCCCACAGTTCCTTCTTCCACTTGCCTTTAACTTCCCCACAGTATTTGTCTCCATCCGGAGCTGAAGGCCCAGCTCACATAGGAACATGGAATACTCATAAGACATCCTCACCCCTATTTTCAAAGGCCCCCAGGTTCACCCAGCAACACACTGTGCTGAAACCGGGTGTGGTTATTTTTAAACCTAGCTCTGTGCTTTGTGTCCACCAATCACCACCCCCAAGCCCCCCCCTCCCTGGGGACCCATTCCCTTCCGCCTCCAGGCCCACACCTTCCCCCACCCCAAGGCCAGAGATTCTTGATGAATGAGCCTGGCTCTGAGCTCCAGATTCCAGGCAGGGACGGATTTCCCAGTGGTTATCTGATGCCCAGGCCTCAATGGAAACAATGTGTGGCCTCCGGAGGCCTAGGGCCCCTCCGCTCCTCACCTCTCAGCTGGGGCTCCCATCTGCCTCTAGACCTCTCCTCTTGTCTCAAACCCCCAGGCTTCCCTTGGTCTCCCCAGCCTAGTGTCTCTCACCCGCTTCACCTGTCTTCATCTCTCCACATCTCCCTGACTCTCCATTCCAAGGCTGGAGCAACTCCAGTTCCCTCACTGACTGCCACCTGGAAATCACATACTCACATGAAGTATGTTCCTTACCTCCTCAGGGAGGGAGAGGAGACACCTGGATTCAGCCCCAAGGCCTAAAATCAGGCCGTCCAAGAGCTGACACCCTTCAGACTTCTGATACTTCTGATACTCTGTGCGCCCTTGGGCAAGTCTAATCCCACCTCTGGGCCTCAGTTTCCCAGCATGTAGAAGGAAGAAGGTGAACCAGCTAATCCTTCGGCTACCTCCCAGCTCTGACATTCTATGATCTGTGATGGGTTCTCACCCTGCCATGAGGCTACTGATCCCCAAATAATCAAGCTGATTTGTATGCCGCATTCATGCATCTAGGTCCTTGAAATGTACATACATTCCTGCCACCCAACCCCCACCCAGTTCCCATCCCATCTCATCCACAACACCCACAGACCCAGGCGAAGAAAACAAAAAATGAGGTCTGTTCGGAGAAGCCCGAAGCCCCCACCCTTTCCAGACTCTACTTTTTGCTTCTCTATTGCCAGGCACTTGAGACTCCAGAATGGAAAACTTGCTTTGATGTTGGCCAAGCAACAAGGCAGCCCAGGTCAGCCCACCTGGGAAGTCGGCAGGGACTGGAAGGGACTAGGAATCAGAGAGTAGAACTAGGAGTGTAGCAGACGGGAAGGAAGGATCCTCGAGGCAGGTGAAGGGGATTTCTGGGCATTCTGAAACCCAACCACCACCATGCAAATGAGATCAGTCCAGCATGCAAATAGACAGAATTGAGTTGAGTCAGACAGGGTGGGGGCACAAACAGCTTAGCCCTGGAGCCCCAGTCAGGGATAAGGGCTTCTTCTGGAGGGAGAGGGTCGGACGGAGGAGGCTACAGTCGGGGCAGGGGGCCCTGTGTGCCCAAGCCAGCAGGAGTGGGGATTAGGGCCCGACGCCCTGCTGTCAGGTTGGAGCTGATGGATCACCGCTGGTGGCGGAGCACAAAGGCTGTTCTGTGCTTGGCACCAATGTGTTCCCATCCATCAGAGGGCAGTCTGCATGGGGTGGGTGAGTGTGCAGGGGAGGAAGGCCAAGCCCCGAGATGCGGCTGCTCTGCAGCTCAGCTATGAGAGAGGAACAAGGTGGGAACCCCCACCAGGGTTTTGAGGTCAGAGATGCCTGGGCCACCCTAGCTTCTCAGTCCTAGGACTGAGGCACTCAGTCCTCAGTGCCCCCCAGCTGGGCCCTGACATGGTCCTTAGGCCACTTACATGGGACAGACAGACACAAGCACATCTACAGACAGGGATTCACTGAAACCCAGGCACAGAAGACCACCCTAAACTTCGAGCCCTGCCCTCACCTTTGGTTAGAGACAAACATTACACACACAAGACCAAACTCACACCTGAACCTGAGAGTGGCGGCTGAGCCAGTTCCCCACTCTCACCCAGGTGCAGCCCCTGCCCCGGGAAATGACACCGAGTGGGCTCCTAGGAAACCGGGTTCAGGCGAGAAACGGGGGGGGGGGGGAGTTCATAAATTCTTTCTCTGGATTATAGCATAGCACTTTTTCTAAACTACTCTTCCACCAGCTAACACGGCCCACTCTGGTTAGAGAACTTCGTGTACTCATGTCCCTTACTCCACTGTGACTAGGCTGCAGGCACAAAGACCACATCTTATTCACATCGGTGACCCCAACACCCAGCACAAGGTGTGCGATACATATTTCTTGATTGAAAGAGTGAGTGAGTAAATAGATACACACCTGGGATGGGGCCAGGTTTTCCCTCCCCAACTCCTGCTCTTCTGGTCCCCTGGAGGTGGTGACAGCCAGGGTGATAGCCTGGGAGAGAGGCCAGGAGTGGAGAGGACAAAGCAAAGAAAGGGACTGATACTTATTGGGTGTTTCCATGTTCCATGTTCATTACCACAGTGACCATTCCCCTCTCACACATATGCATGCACATGCACACCATCCCTCTGCCAGCTGAATCCCACACCCTCTCCTGGTGGAATCTATCTCCCCCCAACTTAGTGGGTTGCTCTGACTTTCAGCACCTCACTCCTGGATCACTGCTATGGTTTTCTATGGGGTCTCTTTGTCTTAGCTTTCAAATCTGCCCATGTCCAGTTGGGCCCCCTCCCATCTGTACAGACGAGTTGGATCGCCTACTTACCGGAACCCCGAGAGCCATGCAAACCCTCCACCCAGAGTCACCTTCCCCTCCTCTCTTCTCATCTAAATCCCACCTGTTCTCCAAGAGCCAGCCCAACACTCTCCTCCTCAAGCCTTCCATGGAGACCAGACTTTGGTGATTTTGACTTTCCATAAACTCCTGAAATGCTAGTTGGTGAGCCCACTCCTTTGCGATTGATCACGGCCCCCATGTTTCCTGCTGAATTAAAATAGCGCTCTTACATTACAATCTAACATTCACACTTGAGTGTCCATGCTCGCCAAATAGATAGTAAGATCCTGGAAATCAGAACAAGCCCAGCTTTCCTGCTTCCATTTTTAGAGGATGTGAACACACTGTTTAGGGGCAAGGCAGACCACATCCTAAAAGGACCAAAGGATGCAATTTTTTGGTTTCCATAGTAACTTCCACATCACTTCTTTCCTCAGGGCTCATAGGACTGGGGTGTAAACTGAGGCAAGGTTTTTCTTTTTTCTTTGCTTGGCGGGATGTGTTTTAGAAATAGCACTTCTTCTTTAGCCCAGCTGGTCAAAGCAGAGTCAAAGCAGGGTTTAGAACCCAAAGCCCCCCTCCCCCGACCGCTGCCTCATTGGGAAGGCCCAGAATCCAGTGAAGACCTCACTCCTTCCCTCAACATGCTTAGGGGTTTTTTATTGCCCCGCTGCGACCCCTCCTCATCTCTGTTCCCTACCCCAAACAGACACCAGCATTTTCCTGGCTCCTCACCATAGCCGGTGAGCAGCAGGAAAGCCGGCTCCTTCAAGCTCCATGCGGGGCTCACCTCCCCTAAGAAGTCCTCTCTGAGGGGCACCTGGGTGGCTCAGTGGGTTAAAGCCTCTGCCTTCGGCTCAGGTCATGATCCCAGGGTCCTGGGATCAAGCCCCGCATCGGGCTCTCTGCTCAGCAGGGAGCCTGCTTCCTCCTCTCTCTCTCTGCCTGCCTCTCTGCCTGCCTGCCTCTCTGTCTGTCAAATAAATAAAATAAAAATCTTTAAGAAGTCCTCTCTGAGTCCCCAACGCCATTCTTCCACCTCTTATCGTCCTTGTCACTGTTTGGAACTTGTAACATCAATCTCAAGTATTAAGTGAAGGAGTGACCAGGCTTAGTCCACTGGTTCCTAGAGAAGAAAACGGGACCAAAAGATAAAAAAGGGGCACAGCACAGTCCAAAATCCAGAAGGCCTCCCCATGACCAGAGCTTCACATCAGTGGAACAGGCTGCCTCGTGAGCCACAGCTGGACAATGGCCACCTGTGAGTGGGATTCGGGCATCACAGGTTGGCGGGAACTAGCTGACCATCAGGGTCTACTAATGCTAAGGTCCTTGAGGGCAGAGACCCTGCCTGGGGTATCCCTGTAAGATTGCGCTTGTCCACTGCTGGTCTCTCAGGCCAGCCCACAGTCTTGGGAGGATTGGTCCTCTGAGACCTCAAACCCTCTGCTGAGAGGCAACCATGGACTCAGAAGCCTAAAGATGGAGTAGTCCCTCCTCCCCCTGACATTTGAGACCTACACGCTACGCCTTAGACGAGAAGATGCAGAACCACGCCAGGTGGTCAAGGAGAGGCGAGATTCAGAGTGAGTCCAGAGGGCTCTGCTTCTCTCCCTCCCATCCACCCACACCAAGTAATCAGGAAAGGCTGGCCATGGGGCAGGAAACAGAGTTGAAGAGGCAACACAGAAGGGCAGATAGATGATCCAGAGGGAGAAAGGGAGGAGACAGAGGGTTTCCTAGATCTTGACCTTGCTACTACAGGGAAGGTGGCAAGGGGTAGCCTATAAGTCCTCATTCTTGCTCTGCCCCTGACCAGCTGTGTTAAAGGGAAGACTTCTACCGACCCCTGCCAAAAAGACCAAAAAATTCTCCTTGCCTCCACTTCCCCTGTTACGGGAGACCTATGAGATATAAGACGTCCAGGCTGCTTTGGAAAGCCAGGAGTTGAAGTCATTTTCCTCTCCAGCTTCCTTCTTACCCCTGGACATGGAGCCCCCATACACACCCTGAATTCAAGGCGGTCTCATACTTCCGACGGATGGAGGCTGGCTGGGATGCTGTCAGGAAGCAGGGGGACGGACACCTTGACTTCTTCAGGCCCCTTTCAGCCTGAACCCTGCCCTTCCTTGTTCCCTTCCCTCGGCTCTCCCCCACCCCCACCGCACTTCTCCGGGACCAGCAAGGAGAAACCAGGCAGGCCGCCCAGCTAGGAGTAATTGAAAGGAGCAGATGAGAGGAGAATGTGTGTCCTCCCCCGCCTCCCCTGCCCCACAGGGGCTGCTGAGAAATGAAAACTAATCAAATTACACCGACGGCCTCCCTCCCTGTGCACAGGAGCCGGCCCAGGCTGGGGCAGGAGGCTGCGTGGGGTGGGGCTGCGGGGAGAGGGAAGGGGAGTCGCATCTAATCCACTGTAAACGTCTTGATGTGCAGCAACAGCTTAGGGGGGGCTCAGGTTTCTGTGGCGTTGGCTATATTTATCTCTGGTTCCATGCCAGCGGGGAGGGTTTAAATGGCACCCAGCAGTTGGCGTGAGGGGCTGCAGGAGCTTGGGGAACGAGTCTTTTCCGACCCCATGGAGCTGTATGAGACCTCCCCCTACTTCTACCAGGAGCCCCACTTCTATGACGGGGAGAACTACCTGCCCGTCCACCTCCAGGCCTTCGAGCCGCAGGGCTACGAGCGGGCCGAGCTCAGCCTGAGCCCCGAGGTGCGAGGGCCCCTCGAGGACAAGGGACTGGGGACCCCCGAGCACTGCCTGGGCCAGTGCCTGCCATGGGCGTGCAAGGTGTGTAAGAGGAAGTCGGTGTCAGTGGACCGGCGGCGCGCGGCCACGCTGAGGGAGAAGCGCAGGCTCAAGAAGGTGAACGAGGCGTTCGAGGCTCTGAAGAGGAGCACCCTGCCCAACCCCAGCCAGCGGCTGCCCAAGGTGGAGATCCTGCGCAGCGCCATCCAGTACATCGAGCGCCTGCAGGCCCTGCTCAGCTCCCTCCACCAGGAAGAGCGGGACCTCCGCTACCGGGCCAGCGGCGGGCCCCAGCCAGGGGTAAGTGGCTGTCCCACCCCGGCTGCCCTGGGGGCAGGGGGGCACAGGAGACCTTGGACAGCCTCGTGACCCTTGGGGGGGCTTCTCGGTCGGATGGTGGGAGCAGGTGACAGGTGGGATCTTATGGGCCCACAGGACCCCCCTCCTTTGTCAGCACTGGGCCGTCCAACCGACCTCTGGTGTCCCTTTGTCCTTTCCAGCCAGGCTAAAGGCAGTGGGTAGAAGCAGATGTGGAAGGGGGTGGCAGAGGACTGAAGAAGGGGATCCAAGAGCAAGTTCAGAGTCAGCCTGGGTGGGAGCGAGGGTTCATCCCAGTGCCTGGGGCTGGGGTCTGAAAGGCATGGCCGAGGGCCACTTTGCACCCCCACCCCATGCCATCCTGGGTATGTGGCTGAGCGGAGAGAACAACTACCCAGTGTCTCTCCCAGAGCCCCAGCCGACCCGCACCAGCTTCCTCCATCCTTATCCTAGGGTCAGGAAAACCTGGGACCCCTTTAGGCTGGGTGTCCTGTGAGGACGGACTCACCATCCAGGATGGAGGACAGGAAAGGCCTGGAAGCAGGGGCTCTGTGGTCAGGCAGGAGCATGAAAGTTGCTGCCTGTGAAGATCCTGAGGCTGGGGGCTGCCCTGGGCTAGAGGGCTGCAGCCTGCGGCCCCCCGCCCAACCCCACAATGGGTGCTTTCGCCCCGTGGAACTGGACAGAAGGACATCACCAAAAATGGCCAGTGCTCTGACCTTAGGCCTTCACCCTGTCTTGCAGGTGCCCAGCGAATGCAGCTCCCATAGCGCCTCCTGCAGTCCAGAGTGGGGCAGCACCTTGGAGTTTGGCCCCAACACAGGGGGTAAGTGAAACCCTCAAAACCTTGGCTCAGCCCCATCAGCCTGTCTCTAAGCCCAGTTGTCTGCTCCAGTCCTCTTCCCTTGGTGTCTCCAGGGAACAGCTGAACCCAAGGTCCCAAACGGAGGGCCAGAACGCCCTATGTCTCCTTGAGATCTTGACCAGCTAAGGACCAGTCTAGGCCCCCTGCAGCTCCCCAGCCCATGCCTGGGGCCTGACCTGCTCCATGGAGAGGAGAATGTCCCTGCCCCAGGGGGCCCTGGGAATTGCTGAGTCAGTCCTGCACAACGGGGCCAGCAAAAGGCAGTTCCAGTCTCCCAGGAGACGCCGTCCTGGCCCCACCACAGAGTAGCTGCTTTCAAATTCTAACCCAACTAGGGGAGTTCAGAGAGGAGGCATATGTGTTCAGTGTACACACACACACAGACACACACGCGCACACGCGGAGCACTGGAAAGGCATGGGCTGGGAAGTAGGATTCTTGAGTTTTGCTCACCCATCTGTCCGGGAAAACCTGCGCCACCCCCAAAGAGCTCATTCCCTGTCCTGGATCTCGACACCCCCTTCACCACCCAGGTAACATCCTCCCTGCTTCTCCCTCCCTACAGATCACTTGCTCACAGCTGATCCTGCTGACGCCCACAACCTGCACTCGCTCACCTCCATTGTGGACAGCATCACGGTGGAAGATGTCTCTGTGGCCTTCCCGGATGAAACCATGCCTAACTGAGACCATCTGCCGGGCCGGGTGTCCGTGGGAGCCCCCACGCTGGCCACAGATGCCACCGCTCCCGCAGCACGGGCTTCCTAAGCCAGGCTGTCCTGATGCCAGAAAGCCAGCCCCGGGACTGCCAAATGCCAGAATGTCCCCTTCCTCATCCATATAAGGTTAACTCACCACCCAGAGAGGGAATGGCTACTCTCATGTAGCTGACTCCCTACAGCAAGGAGCATCCTGTTTCCAGGGAGATGAAGCAGGGGACCAGAGCGCCCCTCGGGTGGGCCCCATCTCAGGGGGCAAACTCAGGAGCTTCCCTTGGTTCATAATGCAGCCAATTCCACCCCCTTGAGAAAAGCTGTTTGAGAGCCGGTGAGAGTGTCCTGGCCAGGAGGAGCTGTGTGCATCTCCTGTTCTTGTCTCTTCCCAACGCCAGTGGCTGGGCTGGGCCTGCCCTGAATCGAGGGAGAAAAAAGGGAGAGGAACAATCTTCTGTTCCCAAGTCCCTGGGGGGCCAAGCTTTTGCAGTGAATACTGGGAACCTTCCAGTGGTTTTATGTTTTGTGTTGTTTGTAAAGCTGCCGTCTGACCAAGGTCTCCTGTGCACGAGCTGCCAGGGACAGGCAGGGAGGGGGCAGGGGCTCCGGGGCTGACTTCTTTTCTTAACTAAGCATCGTGTGGTTTTGACCTTGTTTTGTATTTTTTTTTTTTTTTTTTTGCTAACTTATTTGGATTTCTTTTTTAAAAAATGAATAAAGACTGGGTGCTAGAAGAGCGTCTGTGATGATGGGGCGTGACCACCCCTCCTGCCCCTCCCCCTCTTAGGTGCCTCCTAAGGACTGGATTTAGAGGGGCTTCAAAAGCAGCTGAGGCAACTGTCTTGCTGTGGTCACCAAGTCCTGGGAGCCCTGCTCTTGTTACCCCCATGAAGGAAGCTGGGTGTGGTGCACCGGCTGGGCAAAGACCAGATCCACAAACCCCTCAAGGCCTGGAGGAAAGCCTGGCCGGAGTTCTGGGGGGCACTTCCTTATTCATGGACACTGCAACACTCTATGTGCTCCGTCTTGAAGCCCAGGGGGTCCCGTCCCTTCCAACTAATGACCGTGCTCTATGCTTTATGCCCATCCCACATCCAGCAGGCAGGGTTGTGGAGGGGGAATTTGTGGGTTTCCCCTCCCTAATCCCTGCCTCTCCTCTGGTGTGACATTACCAGGAGCCCTGCAGGAAAGTGGGAGGTGAATAAATCAGCCTGATGGGGGTCAGACACTGTCACTTCCCTGCAGGCCAACCAGCGTGTCCCCTCGCCACACCCTTCCATCCCTCCAGGCTGAAGCGGATCCTGACCCCTGCCCACAGCTCAGAGGATGAAGGTGGTTCTGTAGGGGGTGGGGGGGCCTCACAAGGAACAATCAGCGGAAGAGAAGCTGGGGTTCTCGTTGTGGGATGTTATCTTCCAACTACAGGCTGAAGGGAGAAGGTGGGTGGAGAATTGAGATTCTGGACAGAAATTACATAACGACTAGCTGGGCAGAGAGCAGAAACTAGAACTTGAATGGACCATGAGCATCTACTAAAAATTTTATTAACTCCAACTGCTTTAGGCTAAATTTGCCTGATTTACTGCAAATTATAAGTTTCAGAATCATTACATGAGTCTGGGGATTCGGAGCATGATATATTCTAGCCCCCACTCAATTCTTTGGGGTCCCTGACAATGGGCTTCACCCAGTTTGACCCCCCCAGGCTCTGGGACCCATTCTGCAATTGCTCTGGGCTCAGCAGGGCCATCTCCCCCACATCTGCCCTCCCAACTTGCTCCTGAAGAGGGTTGTCAACTCCCTGCTCCCAGAAGCTCTGCCTAAGGAAGAGAAGGGCAGGGCAGGCTTACAGGCCAAGGTGAGGGTGCAGAAGGGAGCCCCGGGGCCCATTTGTCTCCAACAACCAGTCAAAGCTGGGCCTGCTGGGAATCACAGACTGGCTTCATTTGCCCCATCTGTGGGGTCTTCTTGCGTTTGTGTCCCTGTTTATAGTCTTACCTTCTCTGGAAGGGCCAGAGAGGAATACCTACATCATTTGCAGGCCCCTCAGCGCCCCCTGACTCACTGCCCTTGGAGACGAGGAGGGCCACAGGCCTGGGTGCAGCACCTTGGCTCTCAAGTCTACACTCACTCCCTCACTACCCACCGAAAACACTGAACTCCACATTCAGCAGGGGGCGGGGGGGAGGTCTGCTCCCCTCAAGTTCATTTCCTCTGTGCCTGCTGCCTCCCAAGCTCCCAGGTGGATACAATCCCACCAGCTTCAGTCACCCTGCTTCTCACTGGGGGACTAGGGTCAGCCAAGGACAAGGGTACTCGTCTATACTACACAGCTGACAGGCTCTGGAGTGGCTGGATATATTTTTTGAGTTTATTCTTCTTCACTTATCACATCAATTGGAAACTGAGGCTCATATCCCTAGCCTGATAAAAATGAACAGTCCTCAGCAATAGCCATCAGGGTCAACATTCCCGACCGTTGTTAGTGGTGGCCATGGTCTACCTATTTCTTCTTTGGTCTTTAAGTCCTTAAGCCTCCCACCAGAGTGACAAGGTGCTGGGATCTCACAGGTGTGAACAGCAAACTATGCAAATGGAAGCTCAACCTCAGCCATTATTTGCACAGAATACACAACTGTCACCAACGCGCTGGGCCTTTCCCAAGCTAAATGCTTAGCCTTCCCAATTAAATTACATATAAGACTCCAATTAATGAATAATGAGTGGTAGTTCTTTAGGGAAATTAGCTTAAATCCAGTCTCCAGTGGAAGTACCTGCAATGAATCAAACCGGGTTAATCAAATGTTACCTAATAATGGACTTCAGGGAATCCTCTAGAACGTAAAGATAAGAATTACTCAGAATTGGCATACTGGTTGTCTGTGTGTAAACAGGGACTCCTCACAGCATTTAGCTAATTAGCATGAACTGCAGAACGCTTCCAGGGCTAGCTGTTGTTTCAAATACTATCGGTTGCTTAGGTATCCAACTTCTCAAGGTCATCTATCTGGCAAACTGGAAAACCTTTTCAGCACTGCCGGGGTAGTAGCTGGTTGGACCAGCTGGAGAGGGACAATGGAGGGTGAGAGAGGAGCCCCCTCAAATCAGGTGTCCCTTTCATGAATAAACCATATCACCAACGTGTTCCATCCCCCCTATCACCAACATGTCCCATCCCTTGGACTTGTCTGACTTCCTGGCTTCTGGGCTCCAGGCGGGAGCTGAGATACCTGGTGGTACACCAGAGCTGAAGAAGGACAGAAGCTTCCAGGTTCAGCTGGAGTCTTGGCTAAGGACCCACAGCCCAGGCCTGGGTGGGAACCCCCAATCTCCACCCCATGGCAATTGTGGCTGTGCCTCACCCCCCAGCCACAGGCAACCACTAGACACAGACTCTTGGCCTCTCGCTCTGCTTGGAGCATTCCTAAGGAAGGCAAAGGAAAGTGTTCTAGGAAGGAAACCTAGAATCTTCTTTCTTTTCTACAAACGTTGACAGAAAGTTCAGCGTGTCTACAACTAAACCTACATTTCCCCACATGCTTGCTCCTTCTACCTTCCCCCATCCTGGTGGATGGCAACACTGGGAAATAGTTTTCAGTCCAAAAAAAGTTGTTCTGGATTCTTTCAGATCTTATCCTGCAGCCAGCTGGTCACCAAGGCTGGTCAGTTCTACCTTTGGTCATGGAGTGGATGGGAAGGGACCCCCCCAGAGGCTTGTAGGCACTAGGCCAGCATCTTCCCTCCGCCGTGTGCCCTTCCTGGGTCACAGGTTGCCTTGTCTGGCTCCCATCCTGTCCCCTGTGCCTACAGACTCTGCCACCCTGTGCCATCAGCGTCTGGGATAGCGATAGCCTTGGGAAGGATATGGTGTATTACACTGCTCTGAAGGAGTCCACGATTTAGGTGAGCAGAAGAAACACAGTCCAAAGAAGACCATAGAAGCCAAGTGACACATGAATGTGGGTTTGGGAAAGGGAGCTGGAAGAGGCCGAGCCAAGGGACAGAAGCTTGAGCTCACTTAAAACAGAAGCAAAGAAAAGAGAGAGAGAGAGAGAGAGAAGCAAGTAACATTTGGTAGGCAGTCCTGGCATTAAGTCAGAAGTTTTAACATACATATTGTAGTAAGGACAAGGCACTGCAGTCAGAAGGCCTAGTTCTGGAACCTACATCTGTCTCTTACCAGCTGTGTGGTCTTAGCCTTACAATTTCCTGTCCAGCAAAACAGCCAATAAACACATCACAGGGCTGCAGAATTAAATGAGCTAATATGTTGAGCATGCTTAAATGGGGTCTGGCACACAATAGTTCCCAGTAACTTTTACTTCATTTAATAATAATCCTCACAAAAAACCCCTGAGATAAGATTGATTCATTTATTCAGTAGAGTGTGTCCATCTAGGGATCAGGAGATCAATAAGACAGACCCAAGGGGCTTCCTCACAGCCCGTGGGAACGCACGAGGAGAAAGCCTGCAGAGCATGGTGGTGTACAGAGTGCCAGGGAGCAAGGGGTTGTTGCTTATGTAATTCTGCTGGGGAGGAGCTGGCCATGCCTCCCCGGTGATGCTCTAAGTGGGTCTGGAAGGTTCGTCGCTGCAAAGGGAAGGCAAGAGGCATTCTTGCTGCCTTCTGGTGATAGGGCTGGGGGTCAGACGTTTTGGAATTCAGTGGACTCAGACTGGTGAGGGAGGGGCACTGGAGCCAAGTGACAGGCAGCCCATCACGCCACATGGAGGGGATGGGCCTCTGATCCACAGGCAGTGAGGGCTGCTGCAGCGTGAGCCAAGGGGGGATGGGAGCAGGGGCGTGTAGGGGCAGCGGCCCTGGAGGCCAGGAGGAGGGCGGAGCTCGACCCTGTGAGCAGCCAGGAAGAAGAGGAAGAAGTCAAGCCCAGCATCAGGGCTCCTCATTCCTTGTCCTCAACTCCCTTGACACAAGCAACCTGAACATTAGCTTCTCCAGCAGTCCCGTGGGTATGTTAGTAAACAGAAGGTTCCTGACTTGATGTCTTTAAAACTCAGATGTTTACTTCCCAGAGGAGCACAGCCCTGAGGACTGTGGAGGAAGCTGGACAGGTCCGCTACAGTCTAAGTTGAAAAAAAAAAAAAGAAGACCAGAGCCACGTGTAGGCTGTCTTAAAACCAGGTTGTTTATTGGTACGTACACACGCACACTCACACTCATCCACACCCACACACCCACTCCTGATGCACTGAGCCAGTACAGTACGGAGAGGGGTACCGACGAGATACACGAGGCTGGTGAGGGGGGCATTCAGGGCGCTGGCAACAACTCTCCAAGTAGAAAATACACTGACTGTGAGGCGAGAGAGACACCGGGACAACAGCCTTCCGTCACTGTATGCGCGAGTTCTCTTGCCCCTCACCTCCCTGCAATACCTCCCAGGATGCCCTGAATAGACCCAGGTACCTGGGCAACCATGAGAGGGCGAAGGTGTGGAGGAGAAGCTAGGGCTGAGTCTCTCACTTGGCTGGTCCATCAAAAGTCCCCTGCCAGCAGTCAGATGGCCTGGTGGTCCCCACCTCCATCAATCTTAGGAATCTAGGGGTTCTCCATAATCTTAACCTCCATTACCCAGGAACTAGGGCTTTTCCCCCCATCCCACTCATTTTCTGCTCAAGAACGCCTCCAGCTCATTTGCAGTCGACTGCCGAGCAGGGAGGGCAAGAAACAACAAGGGAGAACAGAGCAGCTGGTGCCGTGCCCACACCCGGGAGCCCACTTGGCCCCAGCACGGGTGGACATCTTCTCTACTGAAAACAGCAGAGGGCTCCAAGCCCTGGCATCGCCCCAGGCTCTATCACTCATTCTGGCCAGGGTGCTCGGACCCACTAGCCCACCTGCTAGCCGAGCCCCTGCTCAGAACCCATGTCGATCAGGTTGCAAACCAGCTGCTCAGTCACCTGTAGGACGGCTCGGCACTGGCGCTTCTCCAGGAAATCGGCTACAGCTACTCTTCCCCTCCTCTTACTGGGGTCCACCAACTCACCCTGAACTTGGGTCCCAAACACTTCCAGGCATTTTAGCAGGATGAGGAAGTGAGTGAGGAGGAGGGATTTCTTGGGAATGGCATTCCGACCAAACCAGGACCTGTACCCCCAAGCCCTGGCTGCCACCACGCTGTTGAGAAAAGCAATTAAAATGATGGAGGCTGGTGGCGGTGGGGGCAGGGGGGGAACTCTGGAATTTCTGGAGGAGGCGGTCCCTGCACACCAAGAGAGCCCTGAACCAGGGGTGGGTGATCCAGGGACAAGCAAGAGAGTGATGGCCTTCGTCAACAATGGATTTCCTGGACCTAGGACAGGACTCACGGAAGGGGAAGCTTTATTTTCTTCCCAAGAGATCAGGAGAAGAGAGCTTCACACTACATTTTCCCAAATCTGATTTGAAGCCTAATGTATCTTCAACCCATCGTGTATATTCTTAGAGGCTGGATTACTAAAGGGGTGGGGCAGAGGAGGACAGCAAGGGAGGGAATACTGGGAACAGAGTGGGCAGTGCACGGGTAGCTCTCTTCTGCCCCAGAGCCAAGACCCCACACAACCCCACCCGCCACCAGTCCTGCCCCAGCAGCAACTCCCCCTTACACCTTATGGCTGGGGCAGGACTGGATGCCTTCCCCCTGCCTTTGGGGCTTAAGGCTGACACAGACAACTGGCTCTCCCTCCAGCTGGCCAATCTGCACCTCTCACTGGGTGGAGGGCTGAGAGTTTTCCCGTCCTTAACCTTGGCTCAAAGTTCAGGAGCCCATTTCTCTCAGATTCATCCCCAAATCACATTTGGGATTCATCTTAAGCGAAGCCCTGAAATCACCACCTTAGCCTTTCTCCTCCCCAGCCTCACCATCCTGAGAGAGAATGGGGCCTTCTGCAGCCCCTCCCAACCCCTAAGGAGGTCCTGGAGACAGGAGGTGCTCTGGTGGAGATGAGCTGGGAAAGGTGTGGTGCTGGGAGTGCTGAAACCAGACATCAGATAGCTGGGATGTGCACGCAGACGGGAAGGCCCCACAGCCTGAGCAAGGCAGGGTCTGTAGTGCCATTTTCTTGGAAGGGCCATCCCTAGCCCCTGGCACCGCATCCTGGTCTCGGGTGGAGGTCGCAGTCCAGACCATGCTAGGTCCAGAAGAAGGAGGGTGAAGTCGCACCCGGCCCTGGGCTGCTGTCGTCCTGTCCCTTCTGCAGAATCCCAAGCATGGACAACCCAGACACCCAGCCACAGCCACAAGAGACTTACAAAGGGCACACGGTGGGACTCAGGGTAGTGGGATGCCAGGGGATGGACGAGTATATTCTGAGATCCAGGGCAACCGGAAAGTCACGGACGAGACCAGGAGTTGTAAGAAGATGGGGAACGAGCAGGAGGGCCAGGGCCGGCTGAGCCCACTCAGCCGGAGGACGCTGCCCCTGGGGGCCGTGGCTAGTCCCGGAAGGCGGAGAGCATGTGTCCGTAGAGATAGTGGGAGCGAGCTGAGAGAGAGAGGGAGAGAGAGGAATTGCGCGGTGAGCGGGGCGTCGTCCCCAGCCCCGGGATGCAGGCCAGAACAGCGAGCTTGCAAAGCGCCAGGCGCCCCGGCGGTGGCGGTGCGGCAGGGGGTGCAGGCAGGCGGGGGCAGCGCGCACGAGGGTGGGGGGGCCCCCCCGGCGGCGGCGGCGGCGGCGGGGGGCGTGCGGCCCGGGCCCGGCCCACTTACCCCGCGCCACGGGCACACCCCCGCGAGGGCCGGGGCGGGAGGGGGGGTCAGCAGGAGTAGGTCCGCACCGTGGAGGGCTCCAGTCTCGGCGCGCCCGCCGTCCCCGCTGGCAGGAGTCGGCGGCCGCGGGAGAACACAGGGCGGCGGTTAGTGCGCGCTCCGGAGCCCGCCCGCCCGCCGGCCCGCCGGCCCGGCGGCAGCGTTAGTGCAGCGGCGCCCGCAGGCCCCTCGCGCGGCCCGTCACTCACCCTCCGGCGTGACCTTCTTCGGCGGCGCGGGCGGGGGCTGCAGCGGCCCCAGGCTGGCCACGCGGAAGGCGGCCGGGAGCGTCTCCGCCGAGGCGCCGAGCAGGCCGCCGTGCGGCTCCCGCGGCCGGAAGCGCTTCCTCCAGGACGGCGCGCGCCGGAACACCTTGTCCTCGCCCTGCACGCGACACACGCGGGGGGCCGTCACTCCCTGCTGCGCGGAGGGCCCCCCGCGGCCGCCCCGCCCGGAGGCGGCGGGGGGCAGGCTCACCTCCCCCGCTGGACCCCGGGTTTCCGTCTGTCGGATGGACCGGGAGGAGGGAGACGACTCCCGCGGGCCCTAACAGGCTCTGAGACTCCCCGTCTCCAGGCAGGGTGCGGTCCCCACGGTCCGACCTGTCACCGTCGGGCAGCCTCCTGCAGTTGAACTGTTTCCCTGCCCGCCTCGTCATCTCAACCTGGGCTGCGGATGCCCATGGACCTTTCAAGTATTAACCCTCGCCCCCACCACTCAGCCGCGTCCCGTCCCAGGAGGAAATGGGCAGCAGCCAGCCCTCACCCAAACCCTCCTGCCCTCGCTCTGGCTTGGGCCCCCAGCGCCGGAAGCGCATGCATTTTACTAGCTCCGTGTCCCTGGGCAAATTAAGCAACCTCTCTGAGTTTTCCTTTCTGTAAAATAGGAAGACATTATCTGACTTATCTCTGTCCTGCTGCCTGTCCCTAGTGGGATCCAGTGAGATCACCTTAGGACAGCGATGGATCAGGCGAATGGCCCATCAGAGGCAGGCTGCTCCAGGGGCCTCTGCCCTCTACCCGCTGAGTCCCTAAACTCTTCCAAAGGGCACCCAGAGCCATAACCCTACAGGAGGCCCCTCCACACAGGCCTCCCCAGCCCACCCTGAAGAGCCCACTTCCACCCTGCTGGGCAGCCATGTCTAATCTCCCCCCACCCCCAAACCAACCCCTGTTGTCAGAACTGGGGCAGGCCGAGAGCTGCCAGAGGAGCAAGGGACACTAACCCACCTGTTCTTGCCTCAACAGCCCCTCCCAGCCTCAAGCCCTTGGGGTTTGCTGCTTGTGCCCTGAGGAAGCCAAAGGCTCTGAGCACTCCTTGGCACCATGGACCTCTGTCCCAGCACTCACCCTAGTATCATTTTTCCATTTACTTATAATATATCAATAAGCTCTCCCTCTCCTTTCCCCTCCACCCCACTCCCTCAACTCTCTCCCTCTTTCAAATTCTATGCTCCAAGGGGCAGAGACCACGATCATTTTTGTTCCAACCAACGTATCCCCAGCTGCAAAAATAGTGCTTGGGAACAGTAGGCCCTCAATAAATATTTGTTAAATGAATGGCTGGCAGCTGGCTTCCTATGCAGGCATCCCACCCATGAGTTCATCAGGAACTTTCCTCATTGCTTGTGTCCACACCATGATCCTCCCCTTAACCTAGCCCAGGGTGCATTCCCTCTCTCTCTCTCTCTCTCTCCCTCCGTCCCTGCTCCCCCCCCCCCATTTCCACCTTCAGCCAACCCTAAGACTTAGGTCTGTATCACCTGCCCCCTAATAGATGTTCCTCCTGCTCCCCTCCTCTTTCCCCTGGAGTTCTGCTCTCCATGTAGGGGGAGAACTGGATTCAATCCTTGAAGCTTGAGAGGGGAAAACTGAGAACCAGAACAGACAGAGGAACAGTACAAGAGACAGCTCAAGGTTGCTGAGGCTGTACCAGATGTCTAGCCAGGAAGCAGTGTCCCTGGATCTCTGACCTCCCCTGCACCCACCACCAACAAATCTCACCTCCTTCCCATTACCTTGACTTTGAGCTTCCTGCAAGAACCAGTCCTCTGCAGCCCCACACCTAGCTGCATCCCAGAAATCCCTCTGTGCTGCGAAAATGACATGATCTACTCAATATTGAGCCCAATGTCTCAAGCCAGAGAGGCTGGCTAGCTCTGCATGCTTTCAGGAAGAAGCAAGATACAGAGGAGAGAACAGCACTCGGATACACTTTTGCTCCATCCCTGCTCTACCACGCATCAGCCTGGGACAGCAGGTAAGCTACTCCTTTGAGCTTAGTTCCTCATCAGTCAGTCCCATGAGGTAATAACCCATCCCCCATGATGACTGTTAGCATAAAATGAGATGTCTGTCGCCACTCTCCCCCTCTGCCTGAGCCAATGCCTGGCCCAGATTAGGCCTTCAAAGAATATTTTTATAAGGACTGAAGGAATAAATAGCTTTCTAATTAGAAAGCCCCACGCTAAGGTATAGAGGTGTCATTTTTCTAAGCAGCATCAAAGAAAGCTAAGATCCTAGGTGTGCAGGGGATGAGAGGAGGGTCCACACAGCAGGGGCACTGGCAAAATTAAGATCTCTGGGAGCAGGGACAGCTGGTGGGGTCTGGCAATTTATCTCCTTGACAGGAGTACACACACACACGCATACGCACGTATATTATGTGTGTTTAAGTAAAACTCTCCAAATTTCAAGGTGCCTCTGTGAAGAAAATACCCCTCCACAAATTCTGTGTAGTGTTGAGTGTGTCCTAGCTACTGAAGCCGAACAACCACTCCACAAAGGTGGCCTCTGGCTCTGTTAAACCCAACTGAGAAAGACTCATTGATATGTAGGGGACACTACGGGTGTCCCAAAAAAGAAGCCCAAAAGTCAACAGAGGCACTGGGTGGGGCAGGAATACGTAGAAAGGGAAGCTACACAGTCCTTGAAGACACGGAAAGAAACAGATCTGATTGAAGATGGAAACGTTACAAATAAATAATCTGGGTTCTTTTTTAACTTGTCTGGAGCCAAGGCAGCCCAGCCTGACCTGACAGGTAAAGCCAGGCAAGGCTGGTGATGGGAAAGTGAGTAGAGAGGAAGGGAGGGGGTGGAGGGAAGGGGGAAGGAGGGCTGAGGAGGAGGCTGCCTCTTCAGGAAACAGGTATCTTCTATGAGGCATCGCCAGTGGGAGCATTACAGCTCGGAACGCCCGGGGCCCCCCCGGACACAGTCCAGCCTAAACTCAGGGAAAAGCCTGATGAAACCCAGGGGAAAAGGTAGGCTTTTCACTGACTGGGGGGGCCAGGAGAGGAGAACCTTAACATGGCTGGAAGGTAACTCAAGAGAAGAACCTCAGAGGAAGCAGCACTGAAAAACGTCCAGACCAGAGTGTCAAACCCCACGGCCGAACGAGCAAGCACACGCTTCTTTAAGGACCTCGGCATAACACCGACCTCTGAACAACCACTCCAGCACAGGATGGGAATCCTGAGAAACAGGCTGGAGTCGTGCTGTACCAAGGGCACTGAGAGATGGGGTCTGAGAAATGAAGAAAAAGGTGTGATCCCAAAGAGACAGCCTTTGAGGGGTGCCTCCGATCCTGTGTGGTTAGGAACACGGTGGGGCACAGAGTTGAAAGATGCTAGATGAAGTATAGCGCATAGGAGCCTTTAGGTTTTGTACCAGGAGATTCATGGAGACTCCTCTAGGCCTACTGCTAGGCCTGGCCGTGCGCCTCTCCCCCAGCTCCCTGACATCATCCTCATCCCCTCAGCTCTCCTCTCCTAGGCCACCCATCAATCATCAGCCCAAGGAGAACACAACTCATGAATTTCAACCCAACGAACCAACAGTGCCCAAATCCCCAAGGCCCCTAATTCACAGCCAAGTACTCACATCATCCAGCTTCCGGTCTGTGCCCAAGGCCAACAGGTTGTTGAACTCTCTTTCCATCACCTGGCGTGCCTGGAGTCCATAGGTTAGAGAAGAGAGTTGGAAGGGGTAGAGTTAATGACCTCTATGCCACCTTGCCCGAGTTAGGGCCCAAGGGCAGAGATGGAGTATCCAGTGCATTCAGCCCACGAGCCCTAATACTGTGCCTTCACACAAACCTCAGCGCCCTCTTGGAAAGTGAAACTACAAACCTTAGGATTCTTTCATATGGAGCACACTGGAAAACTGTTACTTTGTACAAAGTGGGACCACAGAGCGCATGGCCTCACATTCTGTCTATATGGGAAAATCATGCCTTCCTACCTTTCTGGAGGGGCAGTAAGCACATAGATCACAGAAAATAAGGATTTAATTTATTTAAAGGAACTTATTTCATAAGGCTCCACATCAAAAATTTAAACCAGGAGGACTGCTCAGGCACAGACATTAGTGGCCCTTGGGCTGACTAGTGCCTACAGGCCTTGGCTCAGCCTCCCAAGAGCCTAACTCAGCAGGAGATTTGGGAAATGCCAGGAACAACAGTTTTCAAAACTGCCACCAGATACTTTTAACCATTGCTGATGAAGAATTCCACATCGGGTCAGCGGCCACTTTCTCTAAGAGCTGAGCGAAATGGACCAGCCAGGAAAACCAGAAAGGTCAGCAAGCACCAGAGAGGTCTGCCGCTGCTCGTGCAAAGGCACTGCTGGCCACAAAACCCGGACGCATTTAGAGACAGGAGAGCAACAAGGGAGAAGAACAAGCCCATTTCTAGGTGGAAACCGTCAACCACAGAGCTTCCTAAGGACTGCCTCTGTTTGTATTGAGAACGTAATATTCTCTTAAGGGACGGGAAGGGAGAAGCTTAGTCCACGTCCAAGTACCCGGATGACACCGGTCCTCTGGGCAGCGGGAGGAGAAGCTGACAAAAACTTCGGAAAGGTCTCCCCAAGCTGTGGGAGCAGGCAAGAAAGCCGAGGAGGTCGGAAATGGGCGCATACAGAAAAACCAAGGGGGACATGGGACCTCAGCTCTTCTTAGAGAACAGGGGATCTGTGCTCTCTGTGCTGACTGGTTAGAGGGGTCACCGCAGAGGGCCTACGGGACACAATGGCCCTGCATGGCGCCCGACACCCCCAAAAGGCCAATGAACCCCCACCCCAGGACTACGAGCCGACACAGCCAACCCTCACTCGAGCCAACATACATCTGCTCCCAGAATAGCTTGCGCGGCTCTGGCGGCTGAATTTCAAGAGGCCTGACAGCTGCAAACAGTCCAGACAAGGGCGGCTAAAATGATCAGGGCACTGAGGCGCGTCTATATGAGGAAAGCCTAAAAGAATTAAGACCACTCCGTCTGGAGTGACAAAGGCCTGGGCCCTGAGGCAACACAATCAGAGTCGATGAAATGACAAAAGGTGAGGCAGCGTCCAACCCTTCCAGTCAGGAGGAGGCAGCCCCCTCCCTTCCCCTGCCCAGAGCCCCGACAAATAAAATCAGGAAGTACTTTGCACAACAGGTAGCACTTCTCGAGTCCATCACCCACAGGAAGTTAGAAAGACCAAACATATAAATAGGTTCAAGAGAGTTTAGATAGAGTCTTGGATGGCAGCTCCATAATAATTGTGAGATGTAATTTAAGGAGGTATCTCGTCTTTTGAGCTGTTGACAGGGAGACACAGCCCTGGCACGGAGAGGCTCTGGGCCGTATTCTTGGGTATATTTAGCTTTCGCAAGCCTGGGGGCCCAGGAGCAGATCCTTAGGGCAGGAGACAAAGGAGACAGTGGGCTCTCTGATCTCCTCAGACCCCAGGGCTAGTTCCTCTCTAAGAAAAAGGTCAGAAAAGCAGAGTGAGGGAAAGATGGCTGCAGAATGTCAAATGCGAAGATGGGGTCGGGAGAGGGAGCGGGGTGCCCACAGTGTCCATGGCAGGGCTTGGGCTGGGTGGGCTTTGTATGTGAAGGACACTGGTTCTCCCTAGATGCCTTGGTTATGCACCAGGACCACTTGGAGTTTTGAGGCCATCATGATTCCCCTCTGAAACAGCCCCCCTAGAACAATCCCGCAACAAATCCATAAACCCATGTGCGGGAGCGGGAGAGAGGGGCAGAGCGGGGAGCCTGAGGTTGAGACTGACTGAGAACAAGGACACCCACCTGGGTGTTCTGCGTGGGGATCTGCAGGACCAGGGCCAGCGTGTTGTGGTCAAAGTTCTCGTCCAGGGCCAGCAGGGCCCCGTGCACGCCGCTCTCCTGCAGGTTCCCTGCGTAATCCCGCAGCCCAATGGATTGTACCCAGTGAACCACCTGGTCATTGGTCCAGACGAGCACATCTGGAGGGCAGAACAAGAAAAGGACCAGGAAGAGGCAACAGGTTTGGCCACACCCCCTCCAGGGACAGAAATGGGGCTCCCGGGACACAGAGCGCCAGTCTGCCATGCTTTCTGTCTTTCGTACGTCTTCCCTTGCTGATTCTCTTAGAGAACCAGCCCCACCTCCCTCCATCCCTGCCAGCCCATAGGATTCAAGGCCAGGCCAGCCAGCTCCTGGCTGTCCTCCCAGAGCCCTTGGCTGGGCCCTCTCCTGCCCTCAGGCTGGAACGGTCCTCTTAGGTTTTCCACCTTCGAAGAGTCTTCTAAGACTTGCCTCTCTTTTCTGCCCACTGCCACCCAGACCACCAAGTTCCATGAGCACGTTCCCATACCAGTTTCTAGCGCAGTCCTAGAGGAGTCACTGCGTTTTTCCAGTTGGTGGCCATTGTTGGGGGTAGGGTGGGGTTATGGCTGACTGAGCAGGGACTATTTCTTCTCCACCAGATGCAACATCCTTTGGGCAGGACTATGTCTCCCTCTTTGCACAGACTGGGGCTGAGGGTCCCCTCTAGCCTTTGGAGCTTCCCTAAGGCACAGAATGCCTCCTCTCCCGGCCATCCCCCAGGGCAGGAAACAGCAAGGCAGGACCCTGCTCCCCGAAGGCTGCTCTGTGCCTTTCCGAGGAGGCCCGCGAAGCCTGGCCAGCTTACCCTTGATCTCGTGCTGGCTTTCCTCCCGCCTTTTCTCCAGCTCCTTCCGGTCATAATTCAGCCTCTTCAGACACATGATACCGTACTGAAGACTGGTTCTGCAGACACAGAGCCCCCCCTAAGCCAAAGTCTCCGTGGGGCCACATTCCTGCCACCTCAACCCCACCAACACCAGCCACAGCACGTCCAGGCCTATGTCTCTCAGCTCCAGGAGCCCCCAGCCTAACCATGCTCCTCCTTCCCCCAGGATTTACACGTGACCCAGCCCAAGGCCACTTCCCCTCCTCTGCCCACCCCGCGTCCCCCCTTGCAGCCAGGGTATGGGTCTGATTGATGGAAAGAAAGTTCCCTGAATGAAGCAAACCCCCCCCCCCACTCTCTAGGCACTGGAATGGCCCTACAGATACCTGACCCATACAGATAGGACCCTACAGAAAAATCCCTATAGATATTTCTTTGAGTCCCCATTTCACTCAGAGTCCTTACAATGACCTATGCATGCTACACGATTTGCCTTGGACACTGACCCCTCTGTTCTTCCTCAAACACAGTAGGCACACTATGCCTGCCTATGTGCCTCAGGGCCTTTGTATTAGCTGCTTCCTCTGCCTGGAACATTCCTTCCCCTATCTGTGGCATGGCTCACCCCCTGTCTCCTTTAAGTCTTTGCTCAAACGTCATCTTCTCCATTCAGTTGTCCCCTGGTCCACCTGATTTAAAATGGCAACATCACCATCACGACTGCAGCTCGTACTCCCAATCCCCCTTACCCTGGTCTAATTTTTCCCCTAGCACCTTTTATTTGTTAACATACTATGTATGTATACACACACAGGATGGATGGATGGATGGATGGATGGATCCTTGTTTGTCTCTCTCAGTTAGAATGTAAAGTCCATGAGGGCAACATGTTTTGTTCACGGATATATCTCGACCCCTAGAATCGTGCCTGGCACAAAATAAATTCCATAAATGCTTAATGAAGGAAATGAAATGGTTCGCAGAAAATACTAAGTGCACCTAAACAGTATCAAGTGCATTCAATAAATCATAACAAGCCAGAAGGATGCTACAGAATCTGTAGGCTGGGAGAGACTCCACGGGCCACCAGTCCAAGCTCCCATCTCATGCAGACGACCCCTGTGTAGAATCCTTCTGAGTAGCGTGAGCTCCTCTGAGACAGGGAACTCACTACCTCCCAAGGCATCTCATCCCACCTTTCATTAGTGTTCTTCCTTCTCTTGAACTTGCTTGTCATTCAGCCTCTCTGCGCTTTGTCATCTATCAAACATAGAAATACACGTTCCCTCCCAACTCTATTACTGAGGCCATTGCCTTGTGAAATTAAATCATGCTGCCTGCTCCCTCCTTCTCTCCCCTCAGCTCTCCCCAGGCAGCCCTGCTTCCTAGAACAAGCCCTCAGAGCTCACAGACACCACTTCTAGGAACTCTTTTCTGGCCCAAGTAAACCAGTCATTGCTCAGGCCCCTGGTTTAAGCCTCGGTCCACTGGAGGCAGCAGGAGCACACTTACCTCCTGATTGAAAATGCCTTCTGTTTACCTTTTTTTTTTTTTTTTAAGATTTTATTTATCCATTTGACAGAGAGAGAGAAAGAGATCACAAGTAGGCAGAGAGGCAGGCAGAGAGAGAGCGGGAAGCAGGCTCCCCGCTGAGCAGAGAGCCCGATGCGGGCCTCGATCCCAGGACCCTGAGACCATGACCTGAGCCGAAGGCAGCAGCTCAACCCACTGAGCCACCCAGGCACCCTCTTCTGTTTACTTTTGATCCCACTTGCTGTTGTTTTCTGTCTAATTCCTAGGACTTTCAAAGCCGTTGCGTTGCATGGCGAAAATTTAAAGTCAGATCAGCCTGGGTCTGAACGCCAGCTGTGCCACTTCCCAGCCTGGTGGCCCTCAGCACATGGAGATGTGGCCACCCCTGTCCCACTGAGCTGCCATGAGCATCACAGAGAATGGTGCACAGAAGGGCTCGGCCTAGCCCCTGGAGCATCCAGGCATCCAGGCCCTCAGCAACGGCACCAGGATCAGGAGAACATTGCTGATGACCGTGTGCGCTGGTTCTCCTATCAAAACAGCCGGTTCTCTAGGAAAGCCACTCAAGAGAACACAATGTTCCAAAGAAAAGAGCTGAGACTCTCCAGGGGTCTGGGCAGAGGGTCTCTCCAGAATGCTGGGTGGGGTCGGGCTGACTGATCCCTTACCCCCCCAGGTGCATGTCTCCCAGCTCAGCAAGGGGGGTTCCCCTCCTCTCCCCAGCCCTATCCATCACTGAGGAGGGAACAGGTGCAGCAAGGTCTGGCAGCCTCCGGGACAGAGACAAAAGATTCCAGCCCTGGGAAGGGGTGGGGGAGTGCCAAGGGAGGTCACAGTAGGGAGTTCTAGCATCACAGGCTCTGCAGAGTGGTGGCAAGAGGACTGGACTCAGTTACCATCCCTGATGCTCCTTCCCATGCCTCAGTTTCCTTCCCCATGAAATGGGGAAGCCAGCTAGATCCCTTCTGAATTGAACCTTCCATGGTTTATGAGTCAGAGAGACTGAGAAATATCCGCAGAGTCATAAGAGAACCTTGAAAAGCCACACGCTCCCAGCCCCAACATTCATCGCACTATCCTCTCATTCTCCTGGGTCTGAACGCCAGCTGCGCCACTATCCAGCTGAGTGGCACTCAGAGCGCATGAGCTGGGGTCATACCTCTCCTGCAGGGTGGCCGTGGGCATTAGAGGTAAAAGACAAAGAACGTGGCTGAAATAGCGACCTGTGTGATTTGAAGCTACATGTTGAAAAGCCTTCCTAATGACAGTCAAGCCCTAGAATTTACCACCCCCCGGGCTCCCCAGCCCCAGTGCTTCCTGCGGTGAAGCAGGTCCTCAGTGAATGAAGCAGATCTGAAGACCGCGTCTACCTGCTATAGGAGGGCAGCTGCCACCAGCTCCAGCTGGCTGTCCCCACGCTAGAATGTGTCAACACATCTTCCAGTTTTTAAGAGAAGCCAGACATCCAGAATCTTGTGGAAAATTCCCTAGTGCTTAAACACTGGCAACTAAATCCACAATCTTTAAAATACCGTGTCAGCCCAACAAAACACAATTGTGGGGCCAAAGTCTGCCCGCGGGCTGCCAGTTGGAGACCTCAACCGCAGACACGTGTGAACAGAAGACCTTGTCAGCAGGGGGAGGAGAGCCTTGGATGGCATCCTGTACCAAAGGGCACGGGCTCGAAGCCGAGAGGCAACGATCTGGGATGCAAGGAGCACCAGGGCCCAGAAAGACCTTTCGTCTCAGCTTGGAAGGAATCAGTAGACATAGAAACACGACCCTGGTTCCGGGCGGAGGCTTCCCAGAGTAAACAGAGAAACCTGGGCAGCCCAAAGACAGAGAAACGAAAGGCAGACGTAGGAGGGAAAGCTCCAAGGATGTGAAGCTGAGGAAGAATGACTTTCTGAGTCTTCAGGGCTGGAGGAGAGAGGACCAAATCCTCCCTCACGTCGAGGGATGGGAAGAGGACCCGGCTTTTGCAAGGGGGAAACCCATTAGCACCCAAAATACGGGCTACAGGCAGAGCCGAGGGCAGCCGCGTTCCTGCAGACAGAGCCCCGGGGCTGGGCTCCCCTGCTCACCGGTGGAAGCTGTCCACCATCTTCAGGTGGACCCGCAGGTCCTTCTTGGTCAGGTGGTCCAGCATGCGCGCGTCTACCAGGCACTCCATGAAGTAGCTGCGGTACTGGGGCAGCCCCAGGCTGGGCAGCCAGTCATTCCCGATCCACTCGTGGTTCATGTCCCCATAGGCCAGGGTCTGGGGGAACAAGGCAGAGTGGCTGTGGGGGAGGAGGGCCGCGCCAGCCGGCCGCAGCTGGCATAGCCCGTGGAGGGAAAGGGCCCCCCTGCCTCCACGGCCACTTATGTTCACTGAGAAGCTGGGAGGAGGGGGAGGGGTTTAAATGGCACTTTTTAAGACCTCAGAATGACACAGCTCCACTCACAGATCAGTTATCTACACTAATGAACAGAAGCAGCTATCCAGGGAGCAGATAATACAGAGTCCTTCCTGTCAACTTGGGAATGCATTTGCGGTGGTGTGTGGCCGACCTGTCTTCCTGCTTCTCCACCGGCCTCTAGCCCACTGAGCCCAGGGGACAGGCCGACTTATAGAGGACCGAAGAGCGTCAAGGAAAAAAAAAAAGCCAATTTCACTTGGGAAACTGGCCTCCCACATCTACCTGAGAGTTAGGAACAGACTAAAGTCAAAAGCCACAGGGGATGCCCTGCACTTGCACTCTGAGCTCTGGTGTCCACTCCAGGAATTCCCCAGCCCCTCTGTTTGCTGCTTTCGCCAGCAGCCTCTGCACATCCCAGCCACCCTCCACCCGCTCTATTGTCACCTCCCGCCGACAGCAGGGACTCCTCTGGCCGCCTATCCTTAGAAAGATTTTAGGAAGAGCACCCCCTCCCTCCCTCTCTTTCCTTACCCTACATTTTTTTTTTAGATTGAAACACTGATTTTAGCTTTTAAAAGTGAAAGCATTATACATATAAAAATAAATGTAGCATAGGCTCGATATTAAGCATAAAGAGTCAGGTAACATCGATGGACACCAACCACACCATCCCACGGCTGTGTCCACCCCGTGCTCGCCTTCCCCGTCCCGTCCCCTGCTGTCCTCCTAGAGGTCATTGCTATGCTGAGGTTCTATTGTGCCCTTGCTGGAAAACATGTTTTTACAGTTCTTATAATCACCAATGTGTATTTCTCTAAAATTATATATTATTAAGTTTGCTTATTTTTGAGTTGTAGTATAAAATTCTATGAATCTTTGGGGCTTAGATTTTGCACTTGACATGGTATTTGCCGACTCAGTGAATGAGGAAAAGGTCTTTGCCCAGCTCACCAGGGGTGCCCCCTAAAGGGGATGGGGTGAGCACGAGGATTCATGCCAATCTCAGTCTCATTATTCCTGGGAAGAGAGGGGAAGAGGCAGGTGTGCTGGGGACACGGCCCTCTAAGGTTGCATCTGCCACCCTGAGAAACCAGAACAAGTGGCTCGAGGGGAACGAGGAGGAAGGGGGCTTCAGCAGGAAGAGAAAACCCGTCCAGGACCTTTCGTGCAAAGAGGGCACATAAACAGACTGGGACTCGGGGAGTCCTGCTGGGCAGAGAGCCCGTGGGGAGAACACTGTCCTGAACTCCTGAGAGGTGGCTCTGGACAGAGAAGGGGATCTTACCTGAGCCCAGCTGCCCTCCTCACTGTCCTAGCGGGAACGAGTGCAGCATGTCAGGGGAAACAGGCAAAGTCAAGAAAGCTGGAAGCATCCACCCCTGGCCCCACCAAGCAGAGGGAGCAGACACCCCAGTGGCTGGGAAGGTGACGAGAAGGAGCGTGTTGGGGTGGCAAGACGGAACGCAAGGCTAGTGCAGGCGTCTGTGTTTGCACTGAGGGCGGAACAAATGTGTGTGTGGCAAAAACACACTCCCACACCTTGTAGGCTTGGCTGGGAGCCCCTCAAAGGGCCAGGCTCTCCCATTTCCTGTCCCCCACCAAGCATCAAGCACAAGGACTCTGCAGCTTCAGGCCCAGAGCCGGGCAAAGCACTCCCTATTCCCAAGGCCAGCTCTTCTCCACTACAACGCACCAGTGGCCTAGGGTGGGCTCGGGGCCTCCTGGGACGGAACCCCCAGCGCCCACTAACTGTTCCCATTCCCACTCCTTTCCCAACCCACCACCCTGAGAACAGAACCCAACACACATCAGGATATCAATCTCATATATAAACCGACTGCCACCCCCTCTGACTTCCCACCACCTTCCCGTCGTCCTTGTGGGGGTCAAGAGCCCCAACCCAGGCCCGAGGCCCAGGGCCAGACTCACTGTTTTAGTGGGTGTTGCCAGAGTTTCCATCTCTTCATGGGTGACCCAGACATTCCCGGAAGACTGTAGGCAGAGAGGAAAGCTAGCAGGTCCTGCGTGTGGGTCCCCAGGGTTCCCTGGAGGCTGGGGACCCCAAGGGCAAGGACAAACGTCCCTTCCCCTGAGTCCTCCCACAGGCGCAGCCCCAAGCCCCGCAGACTGAGGCTCTGAGCACCTCTCCATATCTCTGTAGCCACACTGCCTGGCACAGGGCCTGGCATCTCAAAAGCTCCACAAACATTTCCTGAATGAAGATGAATGAATGGCGCAGATCTAGAATACGGGCTGATCCCAGAGAGATTCATGGCCGTGAACGACTTTACTCTAAGGGTCCACGGACTAGTCTGCAGTCTGACAGAGAGGCTGGAGGACCAGGACAGAATTCACAAATGCCCTACCCCTCTGCATCCCCAAGTCCGGTAACCATGCAGAACCCCTAGAAGCCCCGTCCTTGGAAACTCTGCCCAAAGATCTGCGATGGTTCACAGAATGGGGGTAGGGGGATGGGGCCCATGGGTGGTATGCAGGGAACCTGAAAGGCAGGGAACGAGGCTCCTGGGATCCTCCTGGAATCAATGTCAGCCCCTTCTAGAGACCAGATGGAGCCCTTTGAGGGACTGGAAGGGGCAGGAATCAAAGCTGCCACCTTCCCAAAGGCCAATGGGAAACTTCACAAATTCTACTCCAGGACTTCAGAAAACGCCCTGCGTGAGGGATAGGCCACTCACGGTCCTGGAGGTGGGCGGGGCAGAGGGGCTGGTCAGCGACACCATCTCCTGGATGGCCAGCCGGAGCTTGAGCCGGTGCAGGGCATTGCTGATGCCGATCTCACGCTGGATCTCTGTGTCCGACAGGGCCGACATGATGGCTCCACTCTTGACGTTGGCGCGGCAGGCAGCCACATACCAGGCAGGCATCCCCACCCAGAGCTGCAGACACAGGCACGGGGGTAAGTTCAGCCCCTTCCCCACCTCCAAGAGCTTGATGATATCAAGGAACAAGGGCCAGGCCTCATCCATAGTCTCAAAAGAGCAAACACGGAGCGGAATTTAGGAATGTAGAAATGACAACCACCAAATGTCTTTCCTTCCCATTTTACAGAAGGAAAAATCTACAGCCTGAGAAGGTGAGGGGATTTTCCCAATATCACATGGGTGATTAGTTTCTGGGGACAAACTATAGGCTTACCTCCAGCCAGGAGACCACAGTAGGGCCATCCCATTGGGCAAAGGGCATTCCTTTTCTGCGGGCATCTTCAAGCAGCTGGTGTCTTGCGGGAAGAGGAAGAACAGACTCACTAGTCTCCTTTTCTCCCAACCATGCCTACTCCTGAGACCACGGGATATGCTAAGTGGGACTCCCACAACCCGACTCCCTACCACTAGACCGCTGCCCCTGCTCCAAGCTGCAAGACATGGGCAGGACTCCTCTCTGTCCCCAGAGGACAAGGGGCTCCGACTTTGTTTGCACATGGCCTGACCCACAGACTATTTTGGTCCACTCTTCCAGAATTGCACAGGTCCTGGGTCTTTCTCCCCCAGCCCCCCAGCATCCTTCTTCCTTGGGTCACCCTCAGAATCACCTCCCAGTCCCTGCTGTGCCCAGGTGGACCAGGCCAACTTGGTTCAGAAAGGGCCTGGCTCTGGCTCTGGCTGCCTGAGCTCAGTCCCACGGCAGGCCAAGAGAAGGACAGTGGGCGAGGGGCTGGGTGCCCCCCCGGCCTGTAGCTCTTACTTCTTCTTCAGCCGCCGATCCTTCTCTGCTTGGGTCCCCAGCTTGGCAGGCACCATGGGCTCCTGCAGACCAAGCTCGGAGTCTGTTAGCAGAACTAGAAGGAAGAGATGGGATGTGAGCCAGGCCCCTCCTTCTCCTCCCTCGGCCTGGGCCAGGATTGGGGAGCAGACCCGCGGGAGGCTCCTCAGCATTTAACAACCCAGGAGGCTAAGGGGGCAATCTATCACTCCCAGAGCCTCTGCTCAATGTCCCTACATCCCAGTGGCCCCACTGTGACATCAAATGGGTCACCCAGACCAGAGAGTCACCCCTGGGGAGACTCAGCCCTGGAGGCGTTTTCCAGCCAGAGGGACCGAGGCAGAATCCTAGACAGAACATAGCTCTCCTCCAAACCAGGGTGCAAAGGAAACCCACAGAGCCAGACATGAGTGTACTCCGGGCTCACAGAGGATTATCCTGACCTGGCTGGGGGTGGGAAGACGGGCACACTGAGAGCCATGTGCCCCTCGACCTCTTGCTCAGGGAGCACTCTTGCACAATCCCCATGGGGGAGCATCCCTAGCTCTGTCTTCTTCTATTAAGGATCCCCTGAACAGACGCCAGGCCTCTATAGAGTTCACAGCAGGTGAGCCACATCTTAGAATTCATCACATTCCCGTCCCTCCACCCAGTGCAGCTGGCAGTAGGTCCGGGGTGACCCAGAAAATAAGGTGAAATGCTGTCTTAGGGTCAGGCACCACTGTGGTACAGGGAGTGTAGAAAATCCCAAGACTGCCCACAGAAGATCTCTTCCATGGGTGAGCCCTTCCCAGCTCCCTCCCAGCGCCCTCTGCACCTGCTCCACCACGCCCCCCCATACCCCTCAGGGCTGGAGGCAGGGTGCTCCCCCTCCTTCCCCACCTAGATGAGAAGTACATGCTTTCCCTCTCCCTCTTCCTCACTTAGCTAGCTGACTTCTGATTCACACCTTCTCTGAGGCAAAGGAAGGTCTAATTATGCCTTTGGGATCAAAGGTTCCTTTCTTCTAGTTGATCAGGCCCTCCCCCTGCATGCCATTGTCAATGCCCCTGCTGTCTCCGGAGAACTTCTAGAGGCCCTTCTGAGCCAGCCCACCTAAGGTCCACAGCCACCTCCTCCTTTCTCCCAGCCTCTCTCTCCCCCAATCTGAAGAGCCTCAATCGCATACAGAGCTCCCACTCCCAGAACCTGCCTCCCCCAGACCCCTAGACCCCTCACACATAACTCTTCTTGGCTTGGCTACTTCTCACTTAGCCTTCCAACCTGAACCCAGCAGTTGCCTACTAGAGGAAGCCACTGCAGGCGTCCAGGCTGTGGAACTCTGTGGCTGAGTTCCGTGTTCCAGAAGCGCCTGAAGCACACTGCTATCCTAACACTGTTCTGAGTCATCTCTTTACCTTTTCCCTTTCTGTGAGACACTGAGCTCCTTGAGAGAATGGCCAGTGCTAAGCCTTGTATACAGTAGGTACTCAATAAATAAATGTCTGTTGAACAAATGACTGAACAAATGAGAGAAAGAGGAAGAAGGACGGGGAGGAAGGAAAGGAAAGCAGGAACAGGGGAAGGCAGAGAAGGACAGCTGACATTTACTGTGTACCCACCAGAGGCCAAGCACGCAGCAGAACTTTCTATTAGCACAGAGGTGGTAATTTAGCCACTGCTGCCCAAGCATTTATGCGAATGCAGTATCTATGAAGCCATCAAGAGGCATTACAACCTGTTGCATCCTGGAGGCCAGATGCACTAGAAATAAGTTCTAATCAAGAACCGAGTCCTCCCAAAGGTCCTGAACACAGGACGTCAGAAAACTTCTGTACTACAAGAAACCTCAGAGGTCCAACCTCTCGCCCCGGGCAGGAATCCCTTCCATAGCATTCCAAGAGCCACCGTGACACAGGAGAGCTGCCTCTCCTCCCTGGAGCCGAAACCTGTGTGACTGCAGCTTCCACTCATGGGCCCCCAAGAGGCCAGTGCAGAAGGCCAGACCGCAGGACTCCCTCCTGCTCTGGCCCCTCCACTTGCACCCATTCGCTAGGACGTGGACAGACACCCTGGCCCGTGGCTCCATCCCGGCTCAGCTGGATCAGCCGGCCCTTCTCCTTCTTCCCGAACAGGCGGCC